>VXBP01001172.1:861193-1039491 GCA_013400115.1 Rhinopomastus cyanomelas
TGCCGCTGCCGCTGCGCCCTGGACCCGCCGCCGCCGCCGCCGCCGCTGCGCAGTTGCAGCCCCGCTCCCGCCCGCGGCGCGCCGAGCCCCCGGCCCAGTGGCAGGTAGGAAACCGGGACTCCCGGGCGGCACTGGGATCGGGGATAAGCGGGGACGGGGACAAGGGGTGATGAGGACAAGGTGGGGGCGGACACGCCACCCGAAGCTTCTCTCCGGGGCTGCCCCGCGTCTCTTCCCACGCCGTGCCCGCACCGGGAGCCGGTGCCCGTGTGCGGGGCGGTGTGCGGGGTGGTGGTTGGAGCTGGGGCTGGGGCAGAGGCGGGATGAGACAAACCGACGCCAGGACTGCAAGAGAGATGAGCGAGGGGAGAAAAGCGTTTTTATGGATGGCTGAGCGCTGACAAGTCCTCCCGCTGTCAGGATTTGTGTCCTGCTCGTTTAAGTAGGAGAAAAAAGCAACCCTGAAGCCCAACAAAACCCCACATGACACGTTTGGAAATAGTTTTCCTTTCAGAGGTTATTTTCTGTTCAAGAAATCCCGCTCCTGGATGCGCTCCCAAGAATTGCAGGGATTCGGGGTTGTAATCCAGCTACAAACGGGGACTTTATTCATTTATTTTTCTCCAAGCAAATATTCCTTGTTAGCGAGCAACCAACATTTAAAGGAGACTAGCCCTCGACACAGCAAATCGTTAATTACTGTGATTTTGTCTCCATGGCGCGGGGCTCTAAGCAGAGGGAGTCCAAAGTTGGGCTCGTTTGTAACAATTTGTATCCTGGGCGGTAACTTTGTGTTTTCCTAGCTGGGTTTTACTGGTGCATTTGTTTGGTGCTGGCCAGGTCTGCTGTAAATGAGGCATGCCGGTGCCCACCAGGGAGTAAAAACACACGCATGGAGCACGCACTCTCTCTCTCACACACACACGCACATGCACACAGAGTTTGTAACTTGTTGTTTATAAATTAGCGGCAAAACAATTCAGCCCATTCATTTTCAGTGGTAGAAGTGGGGAAGGATGTGCACGGCTCGGGAACGTGTTGAAGTTTTGCAGTGGTCTGGGAAGGTCACTGCAGATAACGTGAGTTTCAGTACTTTGTGTCTCGCAGTGTGACAATGTGCATCTTTTATACGTGCGTGTGTTTGTGTGGTAGGAGCGATCCACCCGCCTTCGGGAGTGTGAGCTGGGGAAAGTGCTGCAAAATTCTTCCCCTCAGCGATGGTAGGACAAATGTCATCACTCAACCAAACCTCATCCGTTTTAATCCAGCCGGACAACTCCCTTCTTTCAGATTTGATAAGTACCAGTGTCTGGCTGGTCCATGTTTGCTTCCTGTTAGATTTTAAAGCAGAGACTGGGGATGTTTGTGGTTTATTTGTTTTGGTTTGGGGTTTTTTTTTTGTTTCTTTTTCATATTGAGTTAATTTGACACACCAGCTAAAATAAATGTGGGTCGTATCAAGAAGGATATCTTGTATTATATTTACTGAGCTTGGCAGTGGCTCCCGTTCTCATCTGTCCTTCGCAATGGAGTTAAAAACATTTTCTTCCTCGCTTTGTTAACTCACACATAAGCTGATAAGCAGTAATTCTGCTAAAATAACTGGAATAAGGGTCAAGTGTGTTTTGTCATGGATCCTTGTGATAATCAGGATTTGTGAACTGACACAAATTGGAGAGAGAAGCTTTTATTTACGTGCAGCAACTGAAATGAACGCACACAGAGCTGCCCACCGCACAACTTTGTGAAGAGGTGGAGTATTAATATTTTATTAACACACTTGCCAAATATCTACAGGTTATGGGAATCTGTTCGGAAGAATTGGGTAGCACCTCAGGCTTGGGAGCTGCTTTAATGGAAACTGGTAGCACTGTCCTGTGTCATCTTCTGTGGGTATCAGGCCAGGCCGAACTGGCTAAAAGAGGAGTATAGAAGTGTCAGTGTAATGTATCACATAACATCTGGATGCTTAGTCCTCCTTTCTCTCCTTTTATTCTTTTGCAGACTTTGTGCATCTCACATTTAAATTCTTAGCTATCTGCTGTTATCAGCCCAGCAGATAGTGTGTCATGTAATCCTCTCTCCTGAATGCTCAAGTGCTGTAATTCTGATGGCCAGGCTAATCTGTCTCTATAAAGTTTTATTTCTCCATTGTTAAATTCAAAGGACAATGACTACTAATTACAAGTGACCTCTAACCAAAACACTAGCTGGACTTTATCACCAGTGCTGATACTGGCTAACAACAGTGATTCCAGCATCAGCAGCACCCCCTTTCAAAGAAACCTGGCAGAATAAAGGGAGCCAGAGGGAAATATAGGAAATATATATGCACAGGGTAATTTGTCTGCTGCAAGAAACACAGTGAAAGCACAGAGATTCCATTGCTGAGCAACACACCCCTTACAAATAATAATTACAGGGATGGGAAAGAAAGGAAAAACCAAACATCATAAATATTTTAACTGAAAACAGCACAGCAAATACATACATAGGGAAGGTTCTTCTGGTAGACTGGCTGGATTCCTGCTGCAGGCAGGTATGAGGAATCATTACTGCTACTGTACGTTAACAACAGTAGATAGTAATGACAATGACAATTTGGGAGAAGTATTGCTGCCCTATTACTGTCTTTGAGGACACTTGTTGTAAGGAAGCATTAGGCTCAGAACACAGCACAATATAATAAAATCAATGTTTCAAAAATATCCTGAATTGTGTCCCATCTTATATTTCGTCTTTAATGCCTGAGTGGTTAATACAGTGGGAATTTTACAGATGGAGAGTTGAATTAAAGAGTGTACAGCCCTCTGTATTTGTCAGAGCAGCTGAAAACCTTGCTGTGCTTTTGCAGATGAGTGGATCTAATAGACTGTGGGATCGGAGCCCAGGCTGAGATCCTGACTAATGCATGTATGTGCTTAAATCAAAGCAAGTGAAACATTTGCTGCCTAAGTTTTGTGCAGATGCTGTGATTTTTTTTTGACACATCATTCTACAGGACCTCTTGCAGGTCTCTGTGAGAACTACTGCAATGTCTTAGACAGATGTAAGGCTGAACCATCTGCTTTGAGGTTCAGCTCCTCTGGACAAGGGCACAGCAAGGACACAGGAGAAGGGGAGATAGAATGAGGAGTCTGTTTCCCAGTTGATGCTGTTGCCCTTACATAAAACCAAAATGAAAGAGTAAAATCTCATAATCGATCTGTGTTTTTCTGAGACAGCATTAAGATCGAGGTGTGTTTCTGAGTGGGAGGGAAAATGCCTTATCTTTCCCACATCCTTCTCTTCATAACTCATTTCCGTCCCACTCTTATTTCTTGTCGGTAGCATCACTATCTTTCCCTCTGCCAAATGTAGCATCATCTTTTCCTCTTCTGTTTCCTCACAGGTCTTGGTACTCCCAGTTATCTCTTGACACTTATTCTTCACTTTACTTCTTATGTTCCTCCTTCCTTCTGTTTGCAGCTGCCAAAGCATTAGTCCACACTGTGGCAACCTTCCAGCTTGATACTGCAACCTCCCATTTCCCAACCAGCTTTTTTTCTCCCACCTACGTTCCGCTCCCCGCCAGCGTGACCCTGCCAAAATCTTGTGTCTTTTGCTTTTCTTTCTGAAGTGTCTCCATGCAGACTGCTGTTCTGGAACCTCACTACATGCCTGGTCTATATTTGGGCTTTGAAAATATTCCCCACTTCCAGAATTCCCCAGAACTATTGGACCCAAACTTGCTGTCCATTGAAAGAAGGAAACGGAGAAGAAAGAAAATTAACAGATCTTTGGGTCATTACAATTTGTTCAGCTTCAGGCTTCCTTTCACCCTCATTACCTGGCTACAATAGGAGGCAGATGGACCATTTCTTGATAACAGTTGGGTCTGATGGAGCACCTACCCAGTCATGCCAGTGCAGTGCTGTGAAGAGGGCAGGGAGCTGGCTGGTGGTGGTGGTGCCCTTCCAGAAAGCGGTGTCTGCTAATAGCAAAGCTCTGTGCAGTGAAGAATCCTTTATAGTGCAAATAACTCTACTGCTGAGGCCAATACATTTCAAACAGACTTAATCATTTTGTGTGTGTGGTTTTCTTGCCCTGGCTTTCCTTAGCAAAACGTCCATGTTTTTAATGAAGTTTTCCTGTGCAAGGTTTCTCATCGAGAGAGCTCTTGGTGCTGTACAAGGCTGTCCCTACCTGTATGGCAGATGCAGAAATCAAGGCACCCGAGGGAAAATCCTGAGGGAAAATGACCTGGAGGCCGGTGGCAGGATCCTACCTGCTGCCCAGTAAGTGAAGAACTGACTGGAGGCGCGAGCAGTTCATGTGGCTTTTGAAGACTCCCTTATGGTTACCTGCTGGCCTGGCCCATCCAAACCTACTTGTCTCTGTCCAATTACACTGGCTCGGCTGCCAACATGCAGTTTCTTACCCTGCAGCACATATGAGGTAGCTAATTTATCTCTCATCAACAGATCTTGAATTACTTCATGTGGAGCATGAGGCCTCCACAGGGACATCTAGAGTAGAGAAACCAAAATTCATTCCTGTGTGAGGAGGCAGCCTGAGGCTTCCACAACTGCCCTGCTGCGTGTCCTGTGGGACTGATGATGGGACCAAGACTTCTTGGTAGTAAGCCACTGAGGACTTAGGGCTAAAGGGGCTGTGTGGGGCAGAGCTGAGTGCTGGGAGGGGAGAGGAAGGGGGGAAACAGCCCTGGGGAGATGGGGTGTTCCTCAAACTCCTGAGAGGGGTTTGCAGAAGAGAGGTATGTTTATTTTAAAGATCCTGGCCTATCTCTGCCTTATGCCTGTTGTTCTCTGAAGTTCATTATTAGCTCAGCATGTCATCTTACTTGCTAGAGGAAACCCAGCCCTCACTTTTTACTCCCAGGCTCAGATGTAGGCATATGAAGCCTGTTTAATCTCATAAGCAAGTGTTCTGGTTTATAGAGGAGTTGAGCACCACATCTTCAGCTGAAGTCACTGGGAACATCCAGCCACCTCCTTCTTCTCCCCACAGGAGGGAACTAGATAGACAAGTTCTTGCTTCTTTTGTTCTTAGTCCTGTTGTTGAGAAATAACTTCCATAGGAAGTCCAAGTGGTCCAGATATTTTTCATGGCACATGCTTCAGTGCTGTTGCTCGAGAGCACTGGCCCCTTGTCGAGGCCCATTCCTGCTGCTCAGTCAGATCTGTACATGGATAAAGCACTAATGCTAGTGCTTCCCTGTCCTCCGTGCTCTTACACTTTGCACTTCTCAAAGACATAAGCCCTGTGCATGCTCCACGCTTCCTTCACCACGCAGGGTTTCACAGGCCACGGAGTGCTCAATTAGCACGGATCACTGCAGATGTTCTAGCAGGAAAACCTATATGTCAGCCTTATTGCATTAGCAATTTGTGATGCACAATGAGAGCCTTTTAGGAAAAGCAGGTTTGAATGTGATATGGTTTGAACACAATGAAATGCTAATGTGATTCCATGGAAAGCTGTTAACATGATGTATATGGGAAGCCTTCTGTGTGTAGAACATGTCCCTTCCACATGTGCTTGGACAGGGTTTCTCACCTGGGAGGAAGCAGAATTGGCTGGTGGCACTGCTGCTGTGTTAACGCTGTAACTCAGTAAGTAACCCTGCAGGCAGACCTCACAGACCTCTCTCTTCTGTCCCTAACCCTGCAGGCAGACCTCACAGACCTCTCTCTTCTGTCCCTGGGACCCTGGATGTTAGGCAAGGAGCTGCTGTGCTGTTCTACCCTGCCAATGTGGGATGCTTACAGGCAACAGAATCCCCAGCTAACTTCCAGTGTCACAGATTGTCTCTAACTTGGTGGCATTAGATACCTGGCACAACTAGGCAGCAGAACTCTAAGCATGAGATGTGGTCCTTCAATGGGGAGGGCCGGGCGCCTGAGTTTCTACCACTCTCAGATGTGCCAGCAAGAGCCAACCTCCTGCGAGTTCTGTGTATTCACCAAGAAATAAAGGTCTTCAGTTTGTGCTGAACCTCATGCAGCTTATGCTGAACTTCACCCAGCTGGCCCTCAGGTCTGCTATACAGCATGAGGAGAACATTTGCTTTATTTTTCAGGATAGAATCACAGAATCATAGAATCGCTCCAGTGGAAAGGACCTCCACAGGTCATCTAGTCCAGGTCCCTGCAGTGAGCAGGGACATCTTCAACCAGATCAGGTTGCCCAGAGCTTTGTTGAGCCTCATCCTGAATATCTCCAGGGGTGGGGTCTCAACTACATTCCTGGACAACCTGTTCCAGTCTTCAACCACCCTCATGCTAAAGAACTTCTATCTAATATCCTATTTAAATCTACCCTTCTCTCATTTGAAGCCATTGCCCCTTTGTAAGCAGTTCCTCTCCAGCCTTCTTGTAGGCCCCCTTCACACTTAAGCACTGCATCCTTGGTGAAGTAGTTGTTCTTCAGATGTGTCCTTATTCATAACATTCTTAGCATCTAACTCTAAGCAAATCCTTTTCCTAAAATGGGTGTTTGGGATTGGCTCCAAGAATGCCAGTGATTGATAACGAGGATTACAGGATCCGATTAGTGTGGATATAAACTTCAGGTCGGCAACAACGCCGACATTCTTTTCTAGTCCCCTTCTTCCTTTGTGAAGTGTTTGTTCTGGAGGCACTTGGCTGCGTGCTTCATATTAGAGAAGAGTCAGCATTTATTTTAAAAGCAGGAATTCTATTTTTGCCTATTTCCAACCGTTCCATTTTTAGAAACACTGATGGGCTTTGCTACAGATTCTTTGGGAATGGTGGGTATGTTTGGAATGCAGGACTGTCTGTCCATAAAATGGGGATAACCGGAGCCATGAGAAGACACTTTGGCTCCCGCAGGCAGGTTGATGCATCCTCGGATGATATCCCACTGCCTTCTCCTGCAAATGTGTCCTGAGAGCTTCTCCGTGGCATGTGTGCACCTTATCCTCTGGCTCTGCAGGAGGAAGGCAAATGAGAGAGCGGCTCTTCCTCAGAGTTGAGCCTGAGCAAGGCAGCCACAGGAAGGGGTAAAGCAGGGGCTGGGTGAATGGCTCTTCCTCTGCCCATGGGGAGCAGGGTGTGGGACAGAGAAGAGGATGTGTCACTGTGGAATTGCATCTGAGGAACTTTGGTGTGGCCCAGTGAGGGAACAGAGCAGTTCACTCCATGTAAACATCACAGTTGCTGGTTTCCTTCAAAAATTAATACCAAGGAAGGAAGTTCAGTCAAAAAGAGATGACAGTGATAAATTGGTCCTGCTTTGTATTTTTCAACAGGCTTTGGTTATGGTAATTTTGTGAGGTGGCTTCAAACATTTTGGGGGATTCTCAAAGACTAAAACCAGTGAGAATGTCCAGCCCTCTGGTTTGGGTTTTTTACCATGAGCAGCAGGTTGCAAGTAGCCCAGGGGCTAAAACCAGTGTAGCTTTGTTAGCCTAGTGCTGCTGCTGAAGAGAGAGACTCTTTTGCCTGGTCATAACAGGGGATAGAGGGTTGGAAGGGCATGTCTGGAGGGATTTTCCAGCTCCTTCTTGAGGAAGGCAAAGGACATACAGCAGACATAACTGTGCCAATGCCTAGACTTCCTATTTGTATCTTCTACCTCTTTCTTCAGGTGGACATGAAAGACAGATTGCCCACAGTCTACTTGTGACACGCTTTTACACGCTGGTGTACAGTTACCCTGTCCATGCCCCTCTGTTCTCCTCATCTCAGGTCACAATAATGAAGTCTGTTTGAAGCATCTGTCTCTGTGCTCACCCAGAGTGGCCCCACACTAGCAGAGGAGGCTGAGAGCAGATCTTTACAGGTACCTGAAAGGAAAGGGTAGGGAGGTTGTTGTTGGCCTCTTCTCCCAAATAACTGATGACAGGACAAGAAGAAATGACCGTACGTTGCACTAGGGCAAGTTCAGATTGGAGATTAGGAAAAACTTTTTCAGTGAAAGAGTGTTTAGACTTTTGAACAGGCTGCCCAGGGAGGTGCCTGGGGGACATGGTCTGGTGGTCATGGAGTTGTTGTTTTGAAGGTTGAACTTGATAATCTTAAAGGTCCTTTCCAACCTTAACATTTCTGTGTGTTTCTGTGATCTCTTCCCTGTCAGGCCTCATTGGAGGTACCAGAAGTGAGCAGGGTACTTAGTTTTCCTTTTTGATGGAGTTTACACCTCTTACACACATACACAAGTGTTTGGCCTGTGGAAATGTATGTAGCTGTATGGACTTGAGTTTATGTCATTTATGTACTTGACTCTTTCCTTCTTCATATTAAATGAGGAAGTTACTCCTTCCAAGACAAGCTGAATGATGCTGAGTAGATAAGGTAATGGTTGAGGGATTCCTGTCACAAGCTCAAAGAAATCGTTTGGATGTCACAGATTTTTAGTCACACTGGTGTCAAATTTTAGCCTTATTTTAACCAGGAGGCAGTGAAGTTTGATGAAGAGTCCACAGTGTGGGCAAGTGGCCAGAGAGGCACAAAGTGCTGTGAGAGTCACAATTTGGTTATTGATGGCTTCACACAAAGTTCTGTGTAGAAAGGCTTTCAGAACAAACTTGAAATAAACCCAGGAGAAAGAGTTTCAGAAGTTTGCATTGTTGGTTTAAGCTTATAGGAATAAACAGCGAGACGCTGCCAGGGCTGTGTGAAACTCAGATGAATTTGAATCTCAAGTACTTTACCTCCTATCATGGCAGCTGTTTTCAACTGTAGCAGTCCACAGACAAACCAGGAAGGAATTTAGTTTTATAATTAAAATAGAAAAAAAATCCCAACCTTCTTTACATCCCATTTAATTAAAACCCTGGGTGTCAGGTTCTGTGGTTGTGGAAGAACTCGGTAACCTTGTCATGAATAATTCATTCACTGTGTTTTGTTGGGTGTGAAAAACAGTCCACAACAGTACCCTTGCCTGGTGGTTCCCAAGCACAATGAACCCCAGGGAATCCCAAGTGATGTCATGGATGCCACAGGTGGAATATGCATCTTCTCAAGGGATTTGCATGCATCAAGAATAGCACATGACTGCTGTTCCTGAGGTGCACAGTGGTGACTGGAACGGCAGCAGCAGTAGCTGTGCAGCTCGAGTGTGCTCTTCCAGAGTGAAGGCACAGGTGAAACTTCTCCTGCCCAGCTCCAGTCTGCTGTGACTGCAAAACCACGGTGCCAGGATTGGTGCTTCAGACTCAGAGTGTGGGAGCCAACCCAGGGCAAGGTTGGCGAGGCTCCTTTCTTATCTGAGACCCAGGTATTTCACTAAATACACTTTTATTTGCTTGTTTGGTTTTCAAGCTCTTTCCTCTGCCAACATGCAGAACATCCCCAGCTGGTTTGGACGATTGGGAAGTGAGGTGGATTGTGAACTGGCTGCAGGATAGAAGCCAGAGAGTGGTGGTCAATGGGAAAGAATCTAGTTGGAGGCCTGGATCTAGTGGAGTCCCTCAGGGGTTGATACTGGGGTCAGTACTGTTCAAGCTACACATGAATTACTTTGACAAGGGATGACAGTGCCCTGTTGGCAAGTTTGCTGGTGACATAAAGCTAGGAGGAGTGGCCAATACCCCAGCAGGCTCTGCTGCCATTCAGTGGGATGTGGACAGGCTGGAGAGCTGGGCAGAGAGAAATTTAATGAAGTATAACAAGGGCAAGTGTAGAGTCTTGCATCTGGGCAAGGTACCCCAGGTACCAGGATAGGCGGGGGACTGACCTGTTGGAGAGCAGTGTAGGAGAAAGAGACCTGGGGGTCCTAGTGGCCAGCAGGATGACCATGAGCCAACAATGTGTCCTTGTGGCCAAGAAGACCAATGGCATCCTGGAGTGAGGTGGTTAGCAGATCAAGAGGGGTTCTCCTCCCCCTCTATGCTGCCCTAGTGAGACCTCATCTGGAATATTGTGTCCAGTTGCAGGCCCCTCAGCACCAGAAGGACACGGAACTGCTGGAGAGAGTCCGGCACAGAGCCACAAAGGTGATGAAGGGAGTGGAACACCTCCCTCATGAGGAAAGGCTGAGGAAGCTGGGTCTCTTTAGCTTGGGGAAAAGGAGACTGAGGGGTGATGTCATTAATGTTTATAAATATGTGAAGAGTGAGTATCAGGAGGATCAAACCAGGCTCTTCTCAGTGTCATCTAATGATAGGACAAGGGACAATGGTTGTAAGCTGGAACATAGGAGGTTCCACATAAATATCAGAAGGTACTTCTTCACAGTGAGGGTGACAGAGCACTGGAATGAGCTGCCCAGGGAACTTGTGATGTCTCTTTCTCTGGAGGCATTTAAAACCTGTCTGGATATGTTCCTGTGCAACTTGGTCTTGGTGATCCTGCGGTGGCTGTGGTAATTGCAGTAGATGATCTTTTGACATCCCTTCCAATCCCTAACGTCCTGTGATTCTGTGAGTGGCAGTGACAACATGAGCTGGTCTTTGCCGACCCCGACTGCACGCTGGCTGCTGTCAGCTGGGCACATCTGAAACCAAACTGAGACTTAATTACACTGAGAGAACTCCTTTGCTTCTCTCTTTCGCAGGAGGCAGAAGTACCAGAAGCAGTGCTAGATAAAAAATACTTAGCAAGTGCACGTTCTCACCAGTCCCCTTTACGTTTGGCTGAAATAAATTCCTCCCTTCCAATTCTGTTGTGATTTCGTCACTGAGCAGCAGACTTCCAGCTGTCTCACTGCTGCAATCACCAGCCACATCAATGTCCAGGATCTGCACAGCTTACGTCTAGACGACCCTCTGAGAAATCTCCCTCTGTGGCCTTGCTGAGCTGTTGCAGTGACACTGAGACTGATGATGTCAGCCGTGCTCCAGGCTGATGGCCATGCCTCCTGCAGCTCGGATAGCAGAGGCAGGCACTCTGGGTGCAGTAGGAGGCTTGGGGCTTTATTCTGAGACAGGGGCATGCACCTGTGCTACACACACAGAAAAGCTTTTGAGGCATGCTAGGCTCTGTGCTTTCGTATGGTTGTGTTTTAAGTCCATTTTCATTAGCATCCATGTGGTTTTCCTTTTTGGCTTCTGCACTGGCTTAGATTGAAATGTAAGGAGGGCTGGAACAGTTCCCCTGCTGCACCCATGGGAATTGAATTAGAGGCAACTATATCAGCCCATTGGCTTGCACGGACATTCTGCTGTGGGGTCATGTGAGTCTTCCCCAGCACAGCAGATCCCTTTTGCATTAAATGAACTCTAAATTTCCCCAAATCTTTCTATAGTGGAAGCATCAGTATGCTTTGACAGGAGACACAGAGGAGGATCTCTTTCATTTCCATGAGCTATGGAACCTTGCCTACTGACTTGAGCAGGCCTGGCTCAAGTTAGGAAACTGAAAGCCCCCAATGATGATGTTTCACCTGCCTTTCTCTGCCTTTCATGTGCCAGGATCTTTAGCACCACAGTAGAAGTTACTGCAGTGAAGTTCCTGGAGGAACACATTGACCTACAGGTTAATTCTACTCTCAAGAGTTAAAAATAGGTTTAAGAGTGCTATCCTAGTCTCTTCCACTGTGTGTCAGTTTTGCTGGGTCTTAGTCTAGCAGTCATTCAGGCTTGAGGTGAGGCTCATCGGATCCAGCACCAGCTGCACGCAGCGCATCACATCGCTAATTCTTTTCCTCAGTGTTTACTCTTACTCTGAATGAGCCATGCCATCTACATGGATGTTTTTCCCAAGTATTTTTTAGAGACTTGAGGGTGAGTAGGTCAGGTATAAGTGTCAACTATTTGGACATGTTTATGTGGCTAAGTAAATTCTCCTGAAAGGCAGCTTCTATACTAACAATTTAAACATGCCTAGCAGTGTTCTTGGCCTTGGGGCTGATTGGGATGGAGAAGCTACTTCTATGCAACAGCTGTCCCAGCCCCCAAAATATGGTGGCTGTGTGTAGACTTCATATGAGAAAGAATCAAGTTCCCAAGGCCAGCAGTGTTCTCCAGCACTAGTGTAACCATAGCTAGGGCAGACACCTTATGTTTAGGGAGAATGGAGTAAGTGAGCTGGACTGGAGCATTTCCTGCAGACTACAGAAATGAAAGGGTGCGTTCATACTAGTGTGCTGTATGACTTCTGCCTCTTCCCTGAAGAAAGCTTGGGGCCTTAGGCTAAACTTGGTGGTCGAGTAAAGATTTACGGCATGGAAGACTGACCACGTGTGCTGTTGACCATTTGCTTTGAAGGCTTTGTCCATTTGTCCCAGAGGAGGGAACAGTATAAGGGATGTATCCTGAATGATGCCTGGCTCGTACTCATGGTAGCACATCATACTGTCACCACCATTGTATGGCCCAGGGCTTGATACATGTGGTGGAGATATGGATCAAAACTGTGATACTCCCCTCTCCCTACCATTCTAAAGCCATGAGTGCCGAGAGACACGATGGATCATCAGCACAGAAAATGCATCAAATTCAAATTAGAAGTGTTTCAATGTTGAAGTTTCCAGCTGGGTAGGCAAGTTGCCTGTTAGAAAAGGCACAGAGCTTCAGCAACTCCCGTCCTGCAGAATTGTTAAAATTAAATTGTGAGTTGACATCTCTGTCATCCAGCCGCGGAGCAGAGCGGCTGCCGAGGTATTTCATAATGGACTCTGTGAGCCTAGCAACGCGGGGATTGGCCTGCTGAAGAGTATGCAGCATTATGTAATTTAGGAACATTAAACTAGGATGTTATGGCAATAATATTATTTGAAGGCCGTTTAGTTTATTTAATACCATGTATTTTTCGTGTGTCAGTTGAATTTGGGGAAGAAAGGTTTTTAGAAGAAGCTGGAGAGGGCACAGTAGGAAATTGTGCAATGTACTTATCTGAGACTACATCACATGGTCGGCAAAGCACAGCTTTTGCTTTTATACACATGGTCTTGGCCACTCTCCCACTAGCAACAATAGTGCTCAGACTCATACTGATGTCACTGTTGAGTTATTTAATTTGACTGAATGAGATTAATGTGTTTATTTAAAACGTTGGTCAAAATGGAAAGGAAAATCTTGGGACAATGCTTTTACTTGAACGTGTATGTTTTCGTGTCTGATGGTTGTAATGTTGCATTAACTTATCAGGAGCAGTTGTTTGCACACACTAACGCCCGGGAGACCCCTTCAGATAAGAAGTGCGAGCCATTTTCCTTCTCAGCCCGGAGCAGAGATTCTTACACCACTACCGGTCCTGTGGGCTTTCATCCCAGGCTCCCCTCGCTTCCTGTTGCTGCTTTCAGGGCTGATCCCATCATTGTTTCATTTTCTCATGTGAGGATGGGGTTTGATGCTGCCAAGTGATGACAGCAGTGTGGTGGTGGATCCTCTCTAGGTTCTCACTAGAGCAGCAAGAGCCAGACACCTCCACTGCACTGAATGGCTGATGCTGGGGTCTGTAGGCAGAGCCTGGCTTGCAAAGGCTGGAGGCTGTCTGCCTAAATTTTATCCACGTTATGTTCTATCAGCATCTTGAAGGTCTTTTTCCTACGATAAATCATTCTGAACTTGTTTCATTCTCGCACGTACCTTCCGTGTTTGGAATAGACTTCAGTTTTCACTAAGAAACATTAGCAGCTACCCAGTTAAATGCTCCGGGTCATTACATTTTCACAAAGTGGGGAAAGAAGTCTGGAGTCTGAAGTTTCTCTTTGCATGGCGAAACGAGCTTGGGAAGCCTGTGGAATTGACCTTTGTTTGCTGAATGGTGCGAGTGAGGGGATTTCTGCCGTGCCCTGTCAAGAGCCTTGCTTGTCAGTTGGCAACCGGACACGAGCACAGTTTCTCAGTACAGAAACTGCGTAAGCCAGAGTTCACTGCTGAAGCAAGGTGTGCCTGCTCCTCCTGCCAAGTTTTAGTCCCTCTGTTCAAGTTGCCATGCAGCCTCCTGTTCCCTGGTGCTTGGAATATGAATTGTGGGGGATCAGCAGCTGCTGCTGTGGCTTGCAACACGCCAGAGAGCAGCTTTTGTGCTTTCTTTTCCAGGGGGTCAAACGCTTCCATCTCCCTAGCTCTGTGGAAGGCTTTTGGGAATTTGATCCCTTGCCTCCATTGTTGTTGCTCTTGTGGAAGAAGGGGAAAACAAGCTATTGACATTTACTCTGAACTTCTCAGGGTGTTGGGCATCTTAAAGGGTAATGCAGTGGGGCAGAGGGATGGGCATGAGAACAAAACAGAAAGGCTGCGAGAAAAACAGCTCTAGGCACTGACTGTTCTTTAGCAAACACTATGTGTTTCTGAGGCTCCGATGCCTTGGGCCATGTGTACTTACCTTGCAGCTGCTTCAGATCTGTGTGGTGCTGAGGGTATCAGACTATGCCAAGGAATCATAGAATCATTAGGGATGGAAGGGACCCCGAAAGATCGTCTAGTCCAATCCCCCAGTCTCTGAGACTGGCCCTTTGTCTTACTATGTTGTACGCGTGCTTGCACTTGGTGTCCCCAGGTGCCCTTTGCATTCTTTCAAGAGGTGTGCATTTAAGGAAGTGCAGAATAATATGGCTTGTGAGGCTCTTCTGCTCCCAGCACTGGGCAATATCTTTCTGTTTCCCCAGTGGCTGCATGTGAGCAGTGCTGAGAACTATGTCCAGGTCATCCCACAAGAGTGGAGTAGAGTAATCATGGAGATGCTCCTCTGGAAGCACCCATTTAGAAGCTGCACTTACCTCCTGCTTTAAGTGTCCTCTGCATAGTCGAGACCTTAGGACTTGGTAAGCACAGGTGGTCCTCAAAGTGTATTTAAAGCAGTAAATAACTTGGCATTCAGGGAGACTTTTCCTCAGAGGTCCAGTCAGAGGAAATATGTCATTTTTAGCTAAAATTAGACTGGCTCTAGCTACGTGTAAAACAACAACAACAAAAAGCAAAACAAGAAAAGAAAAGAAAATTCCTGCATAACTAAACTCTTTCTGTTGGGCTTTGTCAGATATAGCAAGTGCTAGCAGAGATAGCTCAGGCTCCATTCAGCACAAACCATCTCCAAGAGCCTGTGATTTTCATCCAAAAATTGGTGACTCGTTGGAGAGAGTGAAAAAGACTGGCTGGGCAAACAAAGTTTTTCTCTTGCATGTGAGAAAGTGTAAATAAGCTTAGAGAACAGCAATAGATCTTTCAAAGGCACTAAATCAAATCTGGGAGTACTTGAATTTTAAATGAGTTTTGCAGTTAATATTGTGCAGCTCTTGACAGTAGAGTGAGAATTGAGTGGCAAAGAGGGAGTTGAAACCAGAAAAATGTATTCTACTCATTACTTCCATGAAATTAATTTTGTAGAAGATGCTTGAACTCAATCTACCACCACTAGTATTAAAAAAAAATTCATTTTCTTTGGTAGTCTGTAGAACTGCAACCCTGTGAAAATTTCTCTAGTGCATTAACTGTTGAATACAAATTGAAGTGACTGGACACATAATGCTTTCTGAAGTCCAACTCTAAAACGAGTGTGGAGAGTAGTGGAGAGGAGAGGCTTGGACCCAAAATAAGCAGCAAAAACCAAACAGAAACTCATTCAAAATTAAGTTCAGATATTGAATAATTCTCTTTCACAAACTTTTATTGAAGGAACAATGAAAAGAGTGTGAGAATCCTAACTATGTATTTTGTTGTTGTTCCAGGCTTCCTCAGCAGTTTCTTGATGCTTAGAAAGTTCTGAGATCCACCCTCTTGGACTACTTGTAACCAGTCCCTAAGACTACAAAAGCGAATGCGTTGAAGAACCTTTCCTTGAAGGAAGTGTCCATCTCAATATTGTGGAAACTCTGTGCAAGCCTTGCAAGGCAGGAGAGCAGCTTGTGCTTCTGTTGACCCTCGTGTGTAATCTCTGCTTCTTATGCACTCCAGCACCCCTATCAGTTCCTTGTTCTCCTTCACCAGCCCTGCAGTGAAAAGGCTGCTGGGCTGGAAACAAGGAGATGAAGAGGAAAAGTGGGCAGAAAAAGCTGTTGACTCCTTGGTGAAGAAGTTAAAGAAGAAGAAAGGTGCCATGGAGGAACTGGAAAGGGCTCTGAGCTGTCCGGGTCAGCCCAGTAAGTGTGTCACAATCCCACGTTCCTTGGATGGGCGGCTGCAGGTGTCTCACCGCAAGGGGCTTCCTCATGTTATATACTGCAGAGTGTGGCGCTGGCCTGATCTACAGTCTCACCATGAATTGAAACCACTGGAATGTTGTGAGTTCCCCTTCGGCTCAAAACAGAAAGAAGTCTGCATTAACCCCTACCACTACCGGCGGGTGGAAACCCCAGGTAATTATATCATCACAGGATCACAAAATCAGGGACCTCTGGAGATCACCTAGTCCAACCTCCTTGCTAAAGCAGGTTCACCCGGAGCTGGTTGCATAGAATTGCATCCAGACAGGATTGGAATTTCTCCAGAGAAGGAGACCACACAATCTTCTGAGATTCCTGTTTCAGTGCTCTGCCACTCTCAAACTAAAGAAATTTTTCCCTATGTTGAGATTGAACTTCTTGAGTTCTATTTCATTCCTGTGTTTCTGTTGTGACTGTTGCCCTGTCCTGTCTCTGGGAATCACTGAAAACAGCCTGGACACATCCTGTTGACACCCACATTTTACATATTTATAATCATTGATAAGATAACCTCTCAATCTTCTCCAGGCTAAACACATACAGATCTCTCAGTCCTTCCCTGAAAGAGAGTTGCTTCATTCTCCTAATAATCTTCATAACCTTCTACTGGATTCTTTCCAGTATGTCCCTCTCTGCCTTGAACTGGCAGCCCAGAACTGGACATAGTCCTCTAGATGTGGCCTCACTAAGGCACAGTAGAGGGAGATTGAGAACCTATCTTGACCTGCTGATAACACTCTTAATGCACCACAAGAGACCAGTTACCTTCTTGGCCACAAGGACCCATTGCTGGCTCATAGTCAGCTCATCCACCAGGACTCCATGGTCCTTCTCTAAAGAGCTGCATGTGCAAATGAATAGTATCTGTTAGCTCTTCCATTGGCAGGCCTAGTCTTGGTGTAGCCTACAAAGTTGTGCTCTGAAGTCTGAAAAGCCAGGCACCATCCAGTGGAAGGACCCTGGGTCTGGGGCATCACAGCTCCAGTAGCCAGAAGTGAAAAGGGACTGGGAAGTAAGGAGCATCTCAGGACATGGGTGCCAGGATGTTGTCCAGGGTGCTGAAAGTGAACTTCTCTCTGTGGCCAGAACAAAAATATATCCCTATCTCTGTCTTTAAATTCTGCTGGAGTAAGAAACCAGGTCAGTTGATTCTTCCTAAAACGCCTGACGGCCTGCCTTCAGTGAGACGTACGTACGTAAATGGATAGTTTCTGTGACAGACATGCCCCGAGTTCCCATAAAACTTTGATTTTTTCCCAGTCATGATCCTATTAACACAAGACTTGGTTCAGCACTGGAAGTTTCTATGGTCAGTGAAAGGTCATTCAGTTGGGCTTTGGATCAATGAAACTGCTGTTAAGAAGTTTTGTTGTTCAGTTTTGACTTCTATAGGAATCTTAGAAAGAACAGCTGTCAGAGGTCTTGAGCAGTTATCCCTTTCTGCCTCTATTCCCAAACAAAAGAAAACTACCAGGAGCATTCCTGACAGATCTTTCCCCAATGAGTTCTAAATACCCCTTATGAAAGAGGGTCCACAACTTCTCCAGGCAAGTGAATCTATCGCTTTGCTATCCTTACAGTCCAAGATTAATGTCTAACCTATCTCTCCCTTGCTGCCAAAAATCACGGTGATTTAATTTACTAATGGATATGGTTGGGAAGTGTATACTTATTGTTCTGTGATTACTCTTTGTCTGGCATGAACTTTACTCTGAGGTGACATTAGGATCAGATAAGTGAACTGTGGGATGTTTCTTTTCACACAAATGAAATAAGGGGAGGATGGTTGTTAATGTTTGTTAAACAACAGAGGCCTTTCTGACAACCCTTCCATTGCAGTGGAGCTGCCATTTCAAAGTTGAATCTGAGCTGCTGTACACATTGTCACAACTAATTTTACAGCTGCACTTAGTGGTGCTTGTTGTCAACAGTTTTCAGTGGAAAGAGATGGTTTCCTGCCTTGCTAAAATAAACTCTTCAAGAATCTAGGAGAAGATGCTCGTAAAACATCCCCTTTCGTGCATCTTTCTCTTTGAAAGCTGCAGTCTTTAGTGTCTTCTCATTTCTTATCATGTAAGTCCATTGTAATTAATGGAGTCTCCTCAGTGTGGTAGCTGGCAGAACAGCGTAGTCCTGTTTTCAGCCCCAGTCTGTCCAGTGCCAGCTAACAGACCCTAGTACTGGGATATGCGGCAGCTGCTAAGTGGCTGCCAAAGGTTGTTGTTCTGACCCTGAAACTTAGAAGGTTTCAGCTGTGAACATGCCCCTGTTGTTTGTCTGTGCAGCAGACTGGCTACGTCTCTTCCAGTGAGTGACACAGGGCCATGGTGCAGGTCTGAGTATTGATGATTCAGTAGCGTGCTCCCAGGCCCGGCTTTGACCCATGTGAACGTGCATGGACTAGCAGTTCTCAAGGTGAAGGGGTTAGCCCTCAGGAGGGACCTCTGGCATTTAACACATGGTGACCTTATTTTGGAGGTGAAAGAGAGTGCAGCATTTGAAGATGCAAGCTGCACCATGCCAGTTCTTCATAGCACCTGAGAATTGTTCTTGGGGTGTCTCATCCCTTAAAAGCTGCAGCTGACAAGTGGAGTCACCAGCTGAACATGAAGTACAGCCTGCTGGGACACGTAATGTCAATATCTTACACCACTACAAGTGTCAGTAATGCAACTCCAGGGCAGAGGCTGTTAGAAGGTAGTGCTGCAAGGGGGTGGCAGTGAGGAAAGAGAAGAGAGCTTCAGGAGAAAGTGGTATCAATGAGATCACCTCAGAAAAGGCTGGGCACAATCGATCCGTGTGCCAGTCTGTGTAAGCAACAGTCCCTGTTCACTGCAGAAATCCTCTGGGTCTTGGCTGTTGGTGGCCTTAGACTCATGCACTATTGTCTGAGTCTCATCCTCTGGAACAAAGGAATCCACACATTAAATTATTCAGCAGGGCAGATTTTTTGCAGTCCTCAGTTTAGTATCAATTTCATACAGGTGCCCATCCTTTTGAGGCTTGATTTCCATCACTGCAGTCTCTCTTGCTCTGTGACCAGATCCATTAACTTTTATTCAGAACAAATGAATTGTATTAAAAATGGGAGGCCACCAGCCTTTCTGTAATGGCCTGGTGGATCACAGGGCTTGTATTATCAGGGAGGAGCTTTAAGCTCTATTTTGTGACTCAGAAGTTTCATTACCTACACCTGGAATGAAACTCTGGGGCTGATTGTTGGATTGGTAGCATCTGAAGTCACAGGCTCTGAGCACAGTGAGGTTTCCAGCAACACCTGTTGCAGCTAAAGGGAAGAGTATAAAGTCAAGTCCAGGAAAAGGCAGTGGCAAGGGACATGACTGTATTTGTCTTCAGCTGAACAAAGATCATCAACCTGTGGGCATGCATAGAAGGAAGGATTCCCCCTGGCTCTTGGTGGAGAATAGCAGGTTGAAGAAAAGGACCCCACTGAAAGGAGACAGCATGAGGACAGAGGAATGTCAAGGCATTCAGTTTTGTGCCTCTGTTCATACTTCTTTCAGAGTGGCTGAGCCCTGGGGAGTGACATCTGTTACCAAAGATGAAGATCTCTGGGGAATTTTTAGCCACAAGCAAGAAAATCTCAGAGTTTCTCACCACCACAGAGGCTTTACCCCTCTAGGCAGCCACAGAAAAGCCAGTGGAAAGATTGAGTGAGGTGTCAAAAACTGTACACCAGAGCAGAAATTGAGAGTACCCTTGGTCAAAGCTGGGAAGGAGTTCAAAGCTTGAAAATTGCTCTTGCTGACTCACCCAGGGCAAGTCAAAGGCTTTCCCTGGCACGCGCTGTCCACAGATCCAGATTCTCAGCTGTGATTTAGAGAAGGAGTTGAACTGAGCTATCACAGGGCTGAAGAAAACTGTTTCTGCAGGGTGCAGAGGGACCATCACTCAGGTAGGTGCTATTCTATCCCCAAGGACTATGAGGGACCCAGACAAATCTCATGTTGAACTCCCATATGCCTTTAGCAAGTGTCTTGATGTTCCTGCCTGGGGGCTGCATCTTCGAGGTAACCCATGAGGTGAGTTTTCTAAAGAGTTTTGACTCCAATTCTGCTCTCGCTTGTGGTGTATCAGAATCTAAAATTTGAGTGAGCTCTAGGTTTCTCAGTGCAGCAATGCTGGAGACATCTCTGGCAGTATGAGATTTAAGTGAAGAGAGCTTGTGAGAGAGGCAGTATCTTCTACTGGACCAGTTTTTGCACAGATTAATTTGGATTTCAGTTTCCCAACCTGTGTTTTTCCTGTCTTAACTACCAACCGTTGACATTTGCCTTCTCATGCTAGATCTTTTCTAACTGTATTGCAAGAGCTAAATTAATATTACTGCAGTATTTGAATTGCCATTTACATTTCCTTTTAAAGATCCCACTGTCTGGCTGGCAGCATTTTCAAACACTTGAAAACCTTTTAAGTCTGGTGTCTACCTTCAGGTCTGTGCTTCCTTTTGCCCATCTGTAAAACACTGGTACTAAAATATGCAGTGTTTTGCAGAGCACTATTAATTGTTATTAAACTTGGCTGTGGTTTTGGCAAACCCCAGTGACAATATTTATCAAACTCTTGAGATGCTCACTCTTTCAGGAAGGAGGGATAGATTGTGAGAGGCAGAAGTGGGCCACGTGTGTTTCAGTAAGAGGGCTGTGTGCGCATGCTGTACCTGTGAATTTTGTGGTACCTTCCTCAAGTGAGGAATAAATCCATGTTCTGAATCTGGAATTGCTGCCATTGGCTGTAAGAAATAAGGCCCAAGAATCAGGTTTTGATTCCTTTGGGTTTTTTGGAGAGGTGAGTTGCCTATCAATGACTTGTGTATGGCCAGCAATATCTGTGCTGCATGGAATGTGCTGCTTTTTAACTTAGGAAGAAGCATACTTCCAGGACTGCAGTTTTAACCAAAACTGTTCTTTGTTCTTGTTTACATTTTTAGTCCTACCTCCTGTACTTGTTCCAAGACACAGTGAGTTTAACCCTCACCTGAGCCTTCTCGCCAAGTTTCGAAACACTTCTCTGCACAGCGAGCCGCTGATGCCGCACAATGCCACCTATCCTGATTCTTTCCAGCATCCTTCATGCACTCCTTTTCCACCATCACCCAGCCACATGTTCTCCCAGTCGCCAAACAGCATCAGCTATCCCAACTCACCAGGAAGCTCTTCTGGACCAGGAAGTCCCTATCAGCTCACAGGTAAGAATGAGCTTTCAGACATCCCAGCTGATGCAGTCGAGGTTCTTGCAAGGGCCTGGGGTCAGGTGCCAAGTATCTGGCTGTAGCTACAGACTGAACTGTTGGACAGGATACATTTGGAACATGATTTCTTATGACTGTCTCTTAGTATTGTCTCCTAGTCCTTCTGATGGGTGCTCAAGTGTCTAAGATTTGTAGTCATCCCACTCCTAGAAGTACCTGGATGAGGTTTCATGGTTACTGACAAGGGACAGTTGAGAAGCAGGTCTGCCAGTTCACTTTCTGCCTAGGGCTGCCCATCCAACTTTCTGACCAAATCCACAGAATCCAGGTGCTGCACTTGCATCTCTTACAGAAATGGTTAGAGTTGGGACTTTTAGAAGCTCTGTCAAGAGAGATGGGGAAATTAGAATGCAGGAATAATTTTTAACGCATGGTGATCCCACTGACTGTATAAACTTCAGGAAATCAAGGAGTCTAATGATCTGGCCCAACTCATGATGAAGCCACCAGGCAAATTCCTATAACTGTGGAATGTGCTTCATCAGCTCCACCGTTCCGAGGTCAGCAGGGTTATGTCACTCAGATTGTTTGCCTCGAACTTCTGACTTAGGTTCTAATGACCTGAGCACTTAACCATGTCTTTGCTGCTAAGCACACCAAGAAGGTGTCATGTCACACATCTGAGCTGCCATCAAATCATGGCACAGATTCACTTCTGCACTTTGTTGTGCTCTCAAATAGTTTCAGTGACCTCAGCTTTTTCACAAAGAACAATCAGGTCAGAATCTTGTAGCTTACTAACATTTTAATGGTTCAACTGCAAAGCATTTGGATTTCTGTCCTTAATCTATTTTGATCCTAAGGGGAAGAAAGGTGTTTATTTTTATGAGGTGTTTGTAGTATTTTAATTTTGTTCTAAGTTGGACGCTTTCAACACTGTGATGTTTTCCTATCCCTCTCCATTCATTGAATGGACCTTCTTTCATTGCTTCTCTAGATCCATGCTTCAGATTAGATCATATTTAGCAACATCCAAACATTTCAGCACATATTAGGGCTTGCTGGTCTTCTCCCATCTTTCTCTTTCACCTCTGTGTAACCAAGCAGGATTCAGTGGAGCTGGTTCTGACAGGAAAATCAGGCCTATTCCGACTATGCAATGACTCTGACTCATGCCTTTAACTGAACTTGAGACCTTGCAAAGCTACTTAAAAATGGAAGTGGCTCAACCTGCACTTCAGTGTATCACAGCATGCTGATAAACATAATTTGCCTGTGTAACAATCAGGGATGGAAGTCTATCTGAAGCAAATTGGAGTTGCATCAAGAACCTTGAGTGGGATTGGTGTGACCTGATATAGATGTCAACAATGCAGATTTCTACATCACATGTAGTTGTCTGTGCTCTCTCTGTAATCAGTGGTGAAAAACAGGCACCCCTAGAACAAGGTTCATTGCATCTTAAGGTGTATGTCTAAAGTAGCTGAGATGCACTGCATCTGCAAGTCCCTTTTTTTCTTAAGTGGGTATAAGGAGAGTTTGTGGTGACTAGCTTAGATAAGGGCATCAAAGATACCTGCAGAAACAGAATCACAGAGTCATTCAAGTTGGAAAAGACCCCCAGGATCATCGAGTCCAACCAGCATCCCCACTCTACATGGTCACCCCTAAACCAGATCCCCCAATACCACATCTCAACCACTTTCCAACACATCCAGGGATGGGAGCTCAATCACCACCCTGGGCAGCCCAGTCTAAGGTCTGACCACTCTCTTCAGGAAGAATTTCTTCTTGATGACCAGTCTGACCCTCCCTTGTTGAAGCTTGAACTCCTTCCCTCTGGTTCTGTCGCTACTGACCTGTAGGAAGAGCCCAGCACCAACATCTCTACAGTGCCCTTTCAGATAGTTGTAGAGAGCGATGAGGTCTCCCCTCAGCCTCCTCTTCCTCAAATCTACCTGTCAAGAAGAAATGTAAATATTCAAAAGCAGTAGAGCACATGAGGACACCTTGTATTCTTTTCTGTGACTCGCATTCTCTTTCAGTCTTTCTTGATTTTAACTTACTATTCTAGCTCGTGCATGTATATTTATGTTAGAAGTCTCACACAGTGTTTGAAATTGCTAAATCCTGAATTGTGCTTAAACAGAATCACATTCTTGTGCAGTTCCTAAGTCCTGAACAGCACCAAGGTAGAATGACATTCCCGTGTAGTACTTACGCAGAAGGTTCGTTGATTGTCTTATGAGACTGTCCACTGCTTGAAGTCACTCTGTTTTGAGGGCCAGACAACAGATCCCAAACACAGAAGGAGATTTCAGCCTGGAATAAAGTTAAAATAAACAAAGTTAAAAGGAGGAGATTTCAGCCTGGAATAAAGTTAAAACTTGGTCTTCTTAAAATGGTCTTTAGTCTTGCAAATTTGCACATGTCTATAGTTTAAACATAAGTCCACTGAGTTTCCATTCCAGTGAATATAAGGACATATTTTTAGTGCCCATGCAGTGAGTGTTGATGTTTTCTAATGTGAGAAGTGCCTCTTTCTCCTTGGCTTTCTAAAGCCTTCTGTCTTTCTTGAGACTCCTCATTGTAGAGTCATTGTCTGTTTTCTAGCTTACTGTGCCATAAATCAAACAAATCAAAACTGATACTTTTAAATCCGATCCATTACTCATTGGTGGGAGACTGAAAAAACCAGAAGAGGGCCAGGTAAAAAAGACTAATCTGGAGGGAGTTTTGCTGAGTCTGATTTTAGAGTGCAGAGGCTTTCCATGAGCTTTTTTTATAGCCTCTGTAAAAAAAAAACCAACCTAATCCCAGAGGATTAGTCAAAGTTAGCTTCCGCTCTTAAATCATCCTCTTCAAGTGTTAAATTGGTGAGAGAGGTCTGGAACTGAAGAACAAACTGCTGTTACTTGGCTGGATAGAGCTTGAGTGGACACCAGTCTAGGCCTGAAGCACTGTTGTGACTGTCCCTCTCTCTTTGAAGCGCGTCATGTCCAACAAGACAGCCTGCCCTTCCCTTGTAATGGTCTTAACCTGGATGCTGTGTGGCCTTTCTCCAGCTAAACAATGCTGAAGGAGTTAAATATTCCCTAGGGAAAGCAAGGAAGTATTTACCAACACATTGATTTAGGTGTCTTTTCTTTCTTTTCCTTTTTTCTTTCCTTCTTTCTAACAGTGGAGACTCCACCACCACCTTACCACGCAAGAGAACCTCCAGGAACCCTCAATGGGCGGTCAATGGATGCAATAGCTGAAAGTCAACTAGTGCTGTCTTTGCCCAACGGAGGTAAATCTGCCGATGGAGAAGCTGAAAGTAAATAACCCTTTGTATTATTTTTAAAAGAAAAACAGTTAAGAAAAAAACAAACTGATTTGCACGAGAAAGTTCAGTGATCTGTCACAACAGGTTTCAGACAGTTTTGTAGGACAGCTCCGTACCTACCACCTAGCGGAACAGGTTGAGTTAAGGATCCAATGAATTACATGTGAAGTTAGAGTTTAGGACTCATTTGCATCTGTGGACTGTTGCAGTTAGGAAGCTGCTAATGAGAGCAAACGCTGCTCTCCACGTTGTAAAGACAAAGATACTGAATCATGGCTGGTGAGGCAGGGTAACCCAGGAGCACTCCTGCTGTCACCGCCGATTCTTCAGCTCTAGGTTTCAAGTACTCACAAGCCTTGTGGATGGGACCTTTCTTACTGCCATCTATGGGTGACTGTTGCCTCACTGGCTGGCTAGAAAGGAAAAGGACATGTTGTAGTAAAGTACAAAGCATAGTAAAGTTTTCCTTTGGCTTCCTGCTACTGCCAAAAATCACCACTGTTCTTTCATTCATTGTCCACCTTGGTGAACATTCCCTTGTTCACCGAGGGAAAAACCACCATTGTTGTTTGAGCCCAGCATCTTTTAGTCCTAAATAAATGTCCTTTATGGCATGCTGACTGAATGCTGAGCACATCAAAAACATAACACCCACCTTCCTAAACGGTGAGGAGCACGTGCGTAGCAGAAGGAAGACGGTATTACTGCTCATCACAGATGACCAGGGGCACACAGAATGGCCAGATAGATAATCACTGGTTATCAGACACTGATACTTCTAAAGAAGCTGTTGGGATACTTTAATCTCTTTATCATAGTTTACCCTCCCTGATCAGTGTCCTAGAGAATATTAGTTTGAAGGTTATTAGAGGTTATGTAGTGAGGTGCTCTGGGGGCAGAGAGGGAAAACATGCCTGTGCTGGGCAGACAGGATAAAGTTTCCCACTAATTCCTGCAGGATGAATGAGGCTGAGAGATTCTGTTACATTTTTGAGTCTTTCTCTGTCTCTGAGTTAAAAAACTGGTCAGGGTTAGATCCAAAAAAACGACCTTGCTGACATTTCTGCTTATGGTCCCACGTGGAAGTGGAAAGCCCCAAAGCATGCAAAGATTTGGCAGGAATGATTGATTACTTCTGAACTTCAGAGTTTAGTGTTAGACTGAAGACTTGGCTCTGTTTTGACTTCCTTTGAGCCCATCTGTCATCCCTAGCTCCTGCTGATGTGCGGAGCAGATGTACCCCTTACTATTTTCAGGGTAGATATTGGGCTCCGGTTCAGCAAGGAATGTCAGCATGTGCTTAATTTAATGCAGTGAAGCTACCACTTTTAAGAGTAAGTGGGACTCCTCAGAGGCTTAGAGTTAAGCTGGTGTACTAGCCCTTTGCATGCTTGGGGCTTCAGTCATAAAATTAAGAAGAAACAGAAGCTGCTGTTGACATAAAGCCTGACATAAGTGACTGTTTAGATGAAGAGTTGGGGGAGAGGGAGGGAGGGAGGAAAGGAAACACAGAACGATTGTTTAAGAAAGTATTACTGAGACTTGAGAAGCTGATTAATTTTATTTCCTTCAGATTTTCGGCCTGTTTGCTATGAGGAACCACAGCACTGGTGTTCGGTTGCCTACTATGAACTCAACAATAGGGTAGGGGAGACTTTCCAGGCTTCCTCTCGAAGCATCCTTATAGACGGATTTACAGATCCCTCCAATAACAAAAACAGGTTCTGTCTGGGACTGCTCTCGAACGTAAACCGCAACTCCACCATAGAAAACACCAGAAGACACATAGGAAAAGGTAAGAGGAAACCCTTCTCCTTGGGACTATTCAGAGCTGGAAAAGCCTGTGCAATGCATTAACAAGCCTGTCGGATGGAGTCCTTGTCTTAAAAACCAAGGCTCTGAAATAGAAGAAAAGCAGATGATTCCTTTCTGACTGGATAACAATTAGCAGAGTAGCCCCTTACAACAGCTATTTACTTGGCCAGCAAAGAGAAAAATGTTGTTTATAGTTGTGTGTTCTAATTTAGCAGTATGTATTTTCATTTTATTTGTTAGAGCTTCTGGCAACTGGGAATATTGCCATTGAAACGCCACTAAAAGCGTAATTGCTGGTGCCTCAGGGCTGGTTCTCCTCCCACCAAATAACAAAGGGAGATGGATAAAACACTTAGTAGCTGAATTACTCAGCTGAGGAACTCTACCAGAGTTGCCTTTTTAGCTTTTTCCCTGCTGCCAGTCTGGTCAACTACCAGCCCTGTAAAATTAAAGTAAGTAAACCTCAGTCTTAGATTGTCCCTCTAGCTCTTCTTCTGATATAGGGATACTCTGTGTATAGAGGACCTTATGGTACCGGTGACAAGTGCAAAGAGACCCCACCTGGACATGTATGGCCATGCACACTCCATCCCAGCTCACTGGGGCTCTGTAGGGCCTCATATTTTCACAGAACTTTCTGCTGTTTGTGGCGGTGAGTCAGAAGCCCTGTACTGGCCACCTCTCTGTGCAGATGAAGATATGTCTGTTCTGGTATATCCAGTCTAGACTCGTTATCTTGCCAACCCAGCCTCTCACCAGTAGCTGCCTGGGAATGGATTTCCCACTGGGCTAATTAACTCTAATTGTTCTACTGCTATTATCTTGTCAACCTCTCCTCATTTCCCAGGCCTAGAGCAGTATTTTAATTGGCTCTTGATAGTCTAGTGCTGAATGACTGAATATGAGGAAGTTCTGAGACAAATGGGACATGGTTTTTACAAACAACAGCGAACTTGAAAGCTAATGCAGGAGACACTGTACTTAGCTCCTACACTTTTCTTTGGAAAGGGAGGAGCTCGTGTTGCAGGTGCACTATGTGAAGCCAGTGAGATGCCACAAGCATCTGTCATGGTAGTTTGTTGAGAAGGGTGAAAGTAAAGGGGTACACCTAGTTGTAACTCACTTGGAAAAGTAAAGCTTCTCCATCAGCATAAGCTGTCAGAGGAGTGTAGATCAAAGCTGAGCCCAGCCCTCAAAGAAGAATGACAAAAGATCCCAGTCAAAGCTGTTGTGTGACGGTGTCGTGTCCTGTGACTTGCTGCCCAACGAGAGGAAGAGACAGAACAGAAAGAAAATGAGGTAAATGCTAATGATCCTCATCCATTCAAATCTGAAGATTGATTAAAAGTCTTTTAAAGTCTTACACTAGGAATCTGCCCACGGGAAGGGAGCAGGTTGCCCAGAGAGGAGCTTAGAGCCTTCATTTTACTAGTCTTGCTTATGCAAATCCTAAAGAAACATGTTCAAGTGGAGTAGAAGTGACACCAGTCCAGGCCTGCAGAAGATCACCGAGCAGCTCCAAAAGTGTGCGGTTCAAAGGCACTCTGGAGAGATGAAAGCTGCTGAAATGGATGTAATTGTCACATGTTAACAGTTAACAGAAAAAAGAGTGAGTAAACAAGATTAGCTTGGTAGGATAAGGATATGTGATTGAATTGTCATCTCGTGTATCAGCGTGAAATGGTTTCCTGGAAATACCACATCAAAGCTAAAAGCAATCCAGAACACAATGCAACATCTACGAGCAATTGGACCCGTTTCAGCAGTCAGACTTCAAGGACAAAGAGGAGATTTCTGATCAGGGTGTCAAAAAGATGTGGATGCTTGGAGACTGCTGAATTCCGAGCTACAGCAGCGAGCACTGAAATCCCACTAAAACACATGGCTCTTGATTTGCTCTTCTACAAATATGTATTCAGCTGCTTGGCTTCCTTGAGGGTGCGTGTCTCTTGTGAAAGAACACCAGAAGAATGGAAATGCACCCTGGCATTTCATTACTGCTGCATTCATTGCTTTTAAAGAGCCAAGGGAAAAGCAAACTGCAGCCTCTGCTTTCAGAGGTGACTTTGTTGGGTTTGTTGCTCTAGCGCACAGTTTGGGCAGTGCCTTTGGAAGCGTTTCAGGGGTTGGGTTATTCACACATGTAGCCTCTAAAACTTTTGACCTTAGCATCCAAAAGTGTGGTCACACTAAATCAGTATCCACACCTGAAGATTTGAAATGTGGAGATTGGTTTTTTCTTTTTCCTTCTGTCTCTACCCTGTGTTCTCACTCTATTTCAGAAAGTTATGTGGAGTCATCAAGGCCAGCTAGGACCTTTGTTTCTCAGTCCTTTGCTTATATCCCTCTTTAGCTTGGAAAAAAGGAGACTGAGGGGTGACCTCATTAATGTTTATAAATATATGAAAGGTGGGTGTCAGGAGGATGGAGCCAGGCTCTGCTCAGTGGCATCTAATGATAGGGCAAGGGGCAATGGTTGTGAGCTGGAACATAGGAGGTTCCACATCAGTATGAGAAGGATCTTCTTCACAGTGAGGGTGACGGACCCTCACTGGAATGGGTTGCCCAAGAGAGGTTGTGGAGTCTCCTCTGGAGGTGTTTAAAACCCACCTGGCCATGTGTATGTGCGACCTGATCTAGGTGATCCTGATGTAGCAGGGGGATTGGACTAGATGATCTTTTGAGTTACCTTTCAATCCCTAGTGTTCCATGATTCTGCAGAAGGGATAGGAGACACAGATGAAGCATTAGCAGCCATGATGTGCAACACCCCATAATGTGTGGTGCAGCTGGACATGAACTGGTGACTGGTCTAATGGATCTCTCATCTCACCTGTGTTCCCAGTGCAATACTAGTTAGTATGTGCTCTAAGCCACAGCCCCTGCCACTCACATCTAATTTGAGATCTCATGTAGGTGCACAGAAGTAAAAGTCAAGTGATGGCTTGAAGTTTAAGGTTCCCATCTGAGTCAGCCTGGAAGTCTATGGCAGAACTTTAGTTGTCCCAGATTCCTTTCCCACTCAACCTGTAATAAGTGCTCCAGAACTGGCCGCAGTGCTCCAGGTGGGGTCTCTCTCTTCATACTGATGGGTTCTTGGTACAGACACATGTACGTGCACACAGTTTACAGTCTTTTAAAACTCAGAGTGTAGGCACTGAGCACCTGGAACCATCTTGGGCTTGTGTGCTCACACCAGTGAAACAGTTGAAGAATTACTGTTACAAAGCGTGTCGGTAACAATGGGTAAATAATACACACCACTTGTCTTTTTCAAGGCGTTCATCTGTACTACGTTGGTGGGGAAGTTTACGCCGAATGCGTCAGTGACAGCAGTATCTTTGTGCAAAGCCGCAACTGTAACTACCAGCATGGTTTCCACCCAGCCACTGTCTGCAAGATCCCCAGTGGCTGTAGCCTCAAAATCTTCAACAACCAGCTCTTTGCCCAGCTGCTTGCACAGTCAGTCAATCATGGTTTTGAAGTGGTCTACGAGCTGACCAAGATGTGCACAATTCGAATGAGCTTCGTTAAGGTAAGGATTCGTTCTTTTCTCTTGCGTTTGTGAAAAGGCAAATCCCGTCACTTGGTAGCTTTGGTGCAAAATTAGACCCCATAAATCCTTCCCAAGTTGAGACTTAGACACCTGACTTGCAATAGCAACTCAGACTACCTGTTTTCCAGAATAGCCTTAAACTTCCAGGTGCTCAAAATGTGGTCCACCTGGAAATGTTTTAGATTCCAAAAAATTAGGTGTTCCATAGGCTTTTGGTAAAAAAAGGCACAACTAGAGACTGTGTGATGATGTTCCCCCACTGACTGCATAAAGAGCTCAACTTAGAGGGGCTTGGCAACGTGCAAATCCTTAGGATGCATCTTAGGCAGCTGTGATCTCTTCTACCACTACTGGTTTGTGACAGAGCTTGGTAAAGCCATTGATCTGAAAAGAATGTCCTTGTGTCTCTAGACTAATTTATGATCTGGTATCTATGACCTTGCTCAGGAAATACTGGGTCCTCCTTCAGACCCCAGTGAACTTACTGGGAGTTGTTATTTACCACCTGTCTGATTCCTGACAAGTGATTGTCTTATTTCCTGATGACATTCACTTCGTCCAGCCACATCATAAAACGTGCTTCTTGCAAAGCTCAAAAGAACATTTGACCTTCGTCCTGTCATCTGGAACAGACAGCAGGCCACCACCAGAGCCATTACCATTTCCATGTCATTCATACCTGAACTTTGCAATCTAACTGCTCTCTGTGTGCTGTATCAGACTTCCTGGGAGCTTCTTAAATTATCTGAATGGTCTTCTCATGAGGATGAGACCTGTTGAGTCCTTTCAGCACTTAGTATCTGCTTGGGTGCCTGCTGTAGCATCTAAACCCCAGAGAATGAGCGTTTCAAGACTGTTTACAGATGCTCTACACTGACTTCCTATGATGTTACTGGGGAGAGCTAGCAGCAACGTTCAGCCTGCAGACCAGAGAAGTTGCACTATTAGGAGCCAGTTGGTCCTATGTTCCATAAGAAGCAGCCTGAGCATGTTCCTTTGTCTTGCAGTTGTGGTTCTGTACAAATGGCTGAACCAAGCTGATTGAATTCACATTTCAGATACTGCAAAACTGCTTGAGGCTTGAGCCCAGCTCCCCTGTGCTCTGCAATCCAGATGAGTTGAGTCCCACGCAGCTTTTTGGACCAGACTGTTTCCAGCCACCCTTGGGGACCCATTTCCTTAGTTCTGAGAGAAATATGAATGCCCTGTGACTTCTCCCAAGAGTCCAGGCCATAACGTCCCGCCCCTGCCTACACTTCTGCTTTGTTCTTGAAAAGGAACTGACATCTTGTTCATAGGCAAACACTAGGGGAAACAACCACAAAGCCAGAAACCAAGCAAACAGCATTTTCTTTACTGGAAGACATGACCGGGCACGCTTTCTGTAAAGGCAGCGTAGCCAGTGTTTTAATTATTTCAGCAACTCAAGGGCAGTCCCTTTGATGTGTTATCTACCTCCATGCCCAGCACGGCAGCAGAAATGCTGGTGTTGATGCACTAAATAACGCTGCTGCCATATTATCACTTTGATTTGTTGGAACAGTAGCAGCCACTCTCACGCCTCAGGCACCAGTGCAGAGAGTTCTTTTGAACCCTTTCCCATGACCTCTGGAAAATGCCTGTGCAAATCTTCTGGAGGGCCTTTCCTTACTGGCCTGTGAGCCTTGGCTTCTCCCCTGATTTGTGTCCAGATGCTGCTGGTCACCTACAGCTCACAGGACAAGCGGAGCCAAAGGGCTGGAGACCCTGTCTCCTACTCCGCTAATGCTTGTGCTGCCAGCTGGGAGGCAGAGACAAATAGGGACCAAGACATGAGACATTTGATAGGACTGTGTCATCTGCTGGAGGCAGAACATGTGACAGAGTGAAGACTCTGTCCCCTCTAATACTCTTCATATGTGCACAAAGCAGCTGTGAGGAGCTCAGCTACCAGGCAAATCTGAAGGCATCATCAGTGAGGGTGAACAGCAGTTTCTATCCACTAAGTGCTGCTGATAACCAAAGCAGGATGGCTGTGGGCCCCTCTCCACATATGAGGCAGTTGAGGCATGAAATAGAGAGACAGCCAAGGTCTCCAAGACAAGTTCTGAACCCAGCACCCTCCCTTCCACATTTCTTGGCATCTTAGGGTAATGGGATGGCCCAAGAGATGGCCATGCTCCACTCATGAGCATGGCAGCTCAGCACTCTGGGACAAGGCTGGAGCCTGGGCTGGAGGGTGTGATTGCCCACAGGAGGTGGGAAGGGCTGGCATGAACAGCATGATCCCCTCAGCTGATGTTCCCCATGCCAGAAGGAGCATTTCTGGCCTCCCTGAGGCTTGGGTACTGGCACCCTCTTCCCAACATCAGCACAAAACACCACCAGAGTCTTGTGAATTGTTGTTCACACCACACAGCTTAGGTCCCTTTGGCAGGTAACAATCTTAAAATGCCTCTATGTGCTTTTTTTTTCCTGACAAGCATAATGATAGGTAAGGCTGAGCTGCTCTGAGCAGTGGCTCACAAAAGGAGAGCCTCATCTTGCAGTGGGACCACGTTTAGCACACTGCCCTAAGGGAATCCAAGTTCAGCTCTGGCAGTGGGACAGGCAGCAAGACTTGAAGCTGTTATTTGGACGTCTTCTGGTGCTATGAAAACAGGCTGCCTGCTTAACAAGCTGACACTGTGCCCTGTTGAGGAGTGGGGACTTCTGGTTCTCTTTTCTCCCTGCCAGCACCACGTCCCCGTCTGGAGAAATCACTGCAGGACGTCTGCAGCAGACAGCCGAGAACTGCTGTGGGAAGAGAAGGTGTATTTAAGGATAGCAAATCCTATAGGAGAAGTCTGTGCATCAGCTACATATGCTGCACAAGAACTTTGCTGGAAGTTTCCAGAGGTTCAGATAAATCTTAGAACTTCTAGAGTCTCACACCTGTAGGATGCTTCTCTACCAGTAAACGAAGCGGTGCCCCTGATTATTCCCAGTGCCTGTTCAAGTGTTAACAACAGGGCCTGGCCTGCTGTTCATCTGTGCCAGACAGCAGCTGGCAGACTGTCCTGGGCACGTCTCTGGGGTGCAGACAGCAGGGACCATTCCCCATGAGCTGTTTGCAGGGAGCCAGGCTTGGCAACAGGCCTTTCCCTGCTTGTTGGTTTGTAGCACCTGGAAGTGTGACCTAACATCTTCATTTAATAGTATAAATTTCCTGATAACTGTGATAACAATGACCTTAAAAAGGAGTAAAATTTCTAGAGAAGATTATCCCTTAGGCAAAGCATTAAATCCTGGGGATGTGGCTGATGGACACCTGTCATTGTGTTAGACTGTTAGTGCTGGAGTTGTGACTTAATTTTATTCTTTCTTTTAACTAAAAAGCCTCACTTTTCGGTCCTTTGGTGCTTTCATAGGGCTGGGGAGCAGAGTACCATCGCCAAGATGTCACAAGCACACCCTGCTGGATTGAGATCCACCTGCATGGACCATTGCAATGGCTGGATAAGGTGCTGACACAGATGGGCTCACCTCATAACCCCATCTCCTCAGTCTCTTAAGAATCCTTTCTAGAATTCCCTTAGGATGGATGCTGTTGCAGGCAGTGGCTTATAGGATGTCCAGTGAACAGAAGCTTCTATATGTAGATGTATGTAGGTGTAAATATATCTATACATAGTGTACTACCCTTCTGTTTTGTTTTGTTCTCATGCTACACTTTGTCTTGCCCAGTTACTCTGATGCCAGTACAGTAAGTTTAGCAGTCCAGGTACAGCGTATCTGTTCTCTAGTACAAAATAAGCCAAATTCCTGCAAAAGTGTCAAACATTTCCTGTGAACATCTTCATTCCCCAGCCAAGCCAGTAAACGGTGTGAATTCTCAGAGCTCTCACATGGATTCAGAAACCTGGCTGTAGCTGTTCCTAGTAGGTGAAATTCACCCCTCTGCAGGCAACCAAAGTCAGATCTCTACACCATTTGTACCCCTTTTACATCCTAATTTCAGGTCCAAAGAGGACCTTAGGTGATGCACAGAACTTATGCACAGAGATTACTTTTATCCAGTGAACTGAAGGACTAAACATGAGTTCCAGTCTGTCTCCCTTACTGCAAATCACCACGGGACAACAGATCCTCTGAGGAGCTGAGGCACCCCTGTCTCCTCTAGGATTTGGCACGAGGAGGGAGCCCTTGGCACAGACTCAGCACTGGAGCCTTGTCAGAGATTTCTGGACACATCCGAGTAGCCCGATGCTGTTAACACGGTAGCGTACGGTACTGCTGCACTGACAAGCAACAAGTCCTGAGAAGGAAAAAAGAAGAAAGATTGAAATATATGCCTGTACATTTAAAAAGTAATTAACTTCCAGCGCTTTTTTGCAAAGTACATACATACTCACCTCTGTATCCGGCATGTAAACTGAATCCTATCCAATATACAGTATTGATGTAGGTTGTTTTAAAGTTAGGACTTTCTGTAGTTAGACTACTGAGCTGATATCAAGGGTACGTCTGAAACGGACTTTAACTGTGATGCAGAAAAGGGAAATGAAGTGTTCAACGAAGAACCAAGTAAGTCCTTTATCATTCGTCTTGGGATGGTCTCTGTACTGGAAACAGGAAGCCCCATGCTCACAGGATACAGTGAGAAGAATGTGAGAGTCATCCACGTCCGTTAGTGAGAAGGTGGTGGAAGTCAGCCACGTCCACTCCTGTGATGGACCAGTCCTTGAGATCTAACCCTAGTTCTCAGGTCTGACAGAGAAGGCTTCCCTGCTTCTGTCTCACCTGTAGAGGATGGTGAGATCGCTTGAGCCACAAACAAGCAGAATAAATCTCTGCAGAACCTTTTTTAAAGGTTTGTGGTCCTGTAAGCAGGGGATCTTATTGCCCATCCTGTCAGCCACAGAGCCAGATGTATGAAATGCTGTCCACTTGGAAACTGTTTCTGAGAAGGCAGGTGACACTCATGTTAATGTTTTGATGGTCCTCATTACCTTGCTGAAAGTCTTGAGGATTATATCCTGCTAGGCATAACAGTCCACTGAAAATTGTCTGGCTTCAGGAGTTGAAAGGAGTGCTAAATTCTCCAGCCTCGTTCTTCCTTAGAAAGCACCAGACGTATCCTGAGGGAAACACAGGTATTTTCCAGCATTTCTTCGCACATGGTGCCTGGTGCTACACGTTTTACTGCATAAATAGAAGAGGATGCCTGAAATCTTCAGCTACACCACATAGGCAAAAGAAATCATGTTCACTGGATAGATTTCCCATGTGTTATAGATGCTGTATAATTATGGGGTGGTGCTTATGATCAGAAGAGAGCACTCAGTAAACTAGCAGGGTTGTTTCATTCGAGTGCATCTTCAGCTGCCTGCTGGATCTGTCGGGCATGGAAGGATAAGTTGTTAACTTTGAGCATTGATAGCAGAAATTTTTAACTGCAAAGAACCCTATTCTGTTGTTATTTAATGCCAACAGTGTCCCTGTGGGGTAGGAAAGGCAATGAAACCAAATAATAATAGCGTTACAAAGAAACTCCAGGTGTGCCATTTGCTGTTCAGCCGACCTGAGTGGCATCAGTTTGGAAAACGACCTTTTCCTCAGCGCTCTCTGTCCTCAGTGTCGCGGCACCAAGGTACTGGTAACACAGCTTTTAGCACGTTCATTGCACCTTTTCTCTTGCAATTTCTCTGTGCTTGTGGTGTTCCCGCTCATCCCTTTGCTTCCTTAGGTGCTAAGGACAGAGAAAATCACCTCTCATGTCCAGGATCTAGCTCTGTCCTGTGTTCTAGATTCCTCCTTGCCTCACAGGCTGAAGCCTTCTTCCCTCCCAGTGCAGAGGGGGTTGCTTTTACGCCTTCTCAGCATTGTCATCTTCCTTGCAGAATGCAAAGGGGAGTGTTCTGAGGTGTCTCTGCTCTTGGGCAGCTCCAGAACTGTTGCCTGCCGGTGCTGCAAAGGAGAGTTGGATGGTCAGTGTGGAGAAGAAGCCGGCTCTTCTGCGGCTTCTTTTGTTTTATCCTAAGGCAGGTACTTCAAGGAGATGAAATACACTGTGCTCTGAGCTTGCTGATGTCATCCTGTCGAGTGTAAGGGGAACTGGGGCAACTAGCTCAGAAGTGGACATATCCAGAAAGGAGATGATGTGTAGGTCCTAGGGAAGATGCGGTTCCTCCCTCAGCCTAGTAATGACACCTGCTCAGTAAGTGTCTGTGTTGTTTGAGTGGAACATGGTCAGTTCAGAGCTTTTTTAACTTTCCTGTACGTCAGTTTTTACAGTGAACCTCAGACAAACAAGATTTGGCTTCAGTGCCGTCCACACAATCATCATCTCATTAAGGATGGCCACCTTCATGTTCCCTTGCTAGCAAGTAAAGGGGAGATTCTGGAGCATTACTCTTCTGGACTATATAAAATGTCTGCATTCAGATGAGATGAACTGCAGCAATTTAACTATCTGCTGAAAGCTGAATTGAGGAACCTGATTCTGGGCAATCAGTCAACCACCACCCTGCATGGCCTTTGGGAAGGCTGGTATTGCTCTGTGAACCATTTCCTCTTTTAGTTAAACCACCCTCCATTGCCTATAAAAAGGCTCTTTGTTTCTTGGCTGGATGGAAACGATTCATAAAGAAGTTTGATCCAGTTTAGTAATTTTGAAGAAGTCTGAAGTAAAAGGTGAGTTTTCTTAGGTCATTAGAGACTTCCCTAGTGCAGCTATAACTTGTAGGAATACTTGAGCTCTACTTGGTGCTCAATGCAGGAAAGAAGTGTTGCAACCTCCGTCTTATTCACCTCTCTTCCCTGGCTCCCCATAACATAACTTTCTAAAACCAAATCAAACACCATAAAGAAAGATTAATGAGTCATAAGGTAGGGCAATTAACTTTTCAAAGTTTAGAAGTGCTGCCTGTGATGTAGATCAATATCACGCGGAATGTACCAAACATAAAATGTTCTGTATCATCTCCAAGCCAAAGGCAAGACCTGCTTGCTCCAGAGAAGCTTGGAGGACAAGTTGTTACATGAATGTCTGAGCCCAAGCCCTTCTGGGTGAGCAGAAGACCCACTGAAGGGACAGAGAAAATTTTTGTAGAGAACTTACAGTTCATGGTTGGCTTCAGAAGCCAGAGATGCAGAGAGTACGAAGGGACTATGGAAGAGGGAGCAAGGGAGCAGATATGCTCAGTGGTCATTGCTGGGATTAAAAGGCAATAGGTGCTTGGTGTCCTGGTTTTAGGACCAAGGGCAGGACCACCCTTCACAAAGGACTTCTGACTGTGAAATCAGAGTTATAACAGGAACTAAGAATGGTCATGTGCTTAAGGACAGGCCACCATCAAAAAAGAGCGTGATAGAGTCAGTCCCATCTTGTAGTCGGGAGAGAGATTAAATGGGACTTTAGATCCTGTGAACAGAGAGTTTCTTAGCCTGGAGTCTTCACTGCAGTAACTGAAATAGGGCTTCTTCCTAATGGCAGGTCTGGGAGTACCTTTCTGCAAGGTCCAGACGGCCTGAGTGGGCACTTAGTCTTTGTTTAGCTGAGAGAAATTGCTTTGTGTCTCTAGCGCAGACAGATGCTTCTGTGTGTTGTGCACCAGCACAAACCACAGCCTTTGCTTTGTACCAGACATCTACTCATTGGAAGCTCTGAAGTGTCCAGGAGCAGCCAGAATCCTGCCACCTGTTCACCCTAGAGCTTTCCAAACAGCTTGCCCAGGCACACCTTACACATTGCCATATTGGTGCCACACTTTCCTGCTGGGGACGTGAGATGTATGAGGGTCCTAACAAGAGGACATCTTCACTTGCATCTGGGCTGTGCTTGCAAACTTGTCACTTGTGCTGACAGGGAACCAAATTTGCAGGCCACGACCCTTAAGCAAGGTAGCTATAACCACTACGTCCTCGAGAGTCAGCTACTCTTCCATTATAGCCAATGTGAACACTTGCAGCCGATCGTGAACAGTTTTTAGATCTTCATAGTGATTTTATTATCCATGGATGCTGCTATTTCATACTCCATGTTAGTATCAAAATAATGTTGCCTATGAATAGCATGGGAAGAACTAAAACCAAGTAGTTAATAATGTTAAACACAGACCTCATCAGCAAACAAAAGCTAGAAAACACTTGGTAAAGTCTGACCCCTTACAATCCCACAGTAGTGACCACATTGTGCTTCAAAGTGGTTTTTGCACGCTGAAATTAAGAGTTAAATCTTACTAATTCACAGATATGTTCATGAGGAGCTTTGCAGAAAAGAGAGCAAGGGAACAAACCAAACAGTGAACAGAGGTGATGCATATTGAGATGAATTTTCTTTGCTGACTCGAGCAATTGGAGGTTTTAATTCTTTACTTTTTGAGTACGCATTAAGTGCACCAACGCATACTCGTGCAGGTAAGTCAGTGTTAGCAATTTAATGTCTCATTATCACCTCCCTGATATAAATGGGGCTGAGAAGTGAGACAAGAAAATGAAGAAGCAGGTCATTTTGTGTGGATCAATGAAGCCATACGGTTGCAAAGTTCTGTGCAGGCAAGGAGCCACGATGGTGGATCGGAACAAGGTGTGTTTTCATGTTAAGTACAAGGTGTTAAGTCTGGTGAATAAAATAATTGTGAAGCATAGACAGAATTAACAGGGTCATTTGTGTCTGTGAACAATTCTGCTCTCTCTTTTCCATCAGAACCAAAGAAAAGTGTCTGCATCACCCAGAAAAAAGTATTATTCACAGTTAGTGATGCTCTGCCAAACAGGCTCTATAAAAAACCGACTCCTTGGACTCCGCCTCTTGAGAGTGAAAAGTCTCGGACAGACTTAGTTTCAGGAGTCTGAGAGATCAGAGCAGTTCAGTCCTCTGATCAGCCCCAGAGTCTCCCATGCCTATTATTATCAAGATACAAGAACTGATAACCAAGTGGACACTTTCACAAGCATTCCTCCTGTGGCATTTGATTTGAGGCATTCTGAAGCCAATGTATTTAGTCAAACACATTGATGTTTGATGAGTCAAATATATTGATGTTTGAACAATATACTTTCTAGCACACTCCATTTTCTTTAGCTGGAACTGTTCTATTGTAAAAGGGATTATTCACATCTTGTGTTTAACTGTTAATAAAGATATTTCTGACTTAAAACCCCTTTTTGCTTGTTATCTCCCTTTTTTTCTCTTTGAGAGATTGACCCTGGAAAGCTGTAGGTCACAGTCTGATTACCAACAATTGAGAACCAGAGTATTTGTTGTTATTAGCATTTATTCACACAAGTCAGCCTTCAGTGAGAGGAACCTGTGACTTCACTGAGCAAGTAATGGAGCGAAGCAACACCTCCATCAGAATGGGATACCAGACACTCATGAAAAATAATACAGTATAAAACCTGCATGTTATGAAGTATATGCAGGCCTCACCATCTCAGTATAGATTTGGAAATTCTGGACATTTAAGCTCACTTCTGAGGGCAGCAGCCTTTACCCAACTGGCAGTTAATAAGCAGGGATGCTGCCCTACTGACAGAAGCCCTGGCTGTGGATCAAACTGGCATTAGTGGGAAAACAGAAATTGCTCAAGTAAAAAGAGAGCTACAGTAAGAACACAGAGTTGCTGAAGTCAGGTTTTAATCTTCCTAAAACTCAGATTTTGTTGTGTGATAACAGAAGGAAAGCAGATATAATAGTCTTGGAGCCACAGGCACACTGCTGAGTTCCTATGCAGCTGGGGAATGCCATCCCACATGGTGCCAGAACATGACAGCCTTGCTAGCAGCCCATCTCCTGGTATCTACATCTGCTGTTAGGCTACAGACCACCAGAAAGAGAGAACAGGCGAGCTGCACCCTGTTCAACGTCTGTCTCTGCACATCCTCAGCAAGTCTCATTTGTTCTGACTATGGGTCTGTACTAACACACACTCCCTGGGCCCCTTTTCTACAATGAGGGTTGGTCTGTCTTTTTAAAAACATTTAACTGAGTCTGTTCACATAAATGCTTCCAAAGCTAAACAGTTAAAAACAAAAGCAGACCATTTATTCTACAACTTCAGCCCATTAGGTTTTCACATATGTTTTGACACATTGGAAAAAGTAACAAGATTTTACTTTAAGCTAAAATAGCTTTACATAAGAAGAGCCTTGGAACATAGAAGCTTTACTACTGCCTAGTCTAGAGTTTTTCAATACAGGACAAAAAATGCTCCCAGAGACTAACAGAACAAAAAACAATAGGCTTTGGTTTTGTTTTTTTAAAGAAAATCAAAGATTTTATTCAAACACTTATTGGTCCAGATCTGTTGTTACAAAGTTTTTCTGTTTTTTTAAAGAACAACCTGCACAATGCTAACAACAATAAACCTCTACTGAACAAGGTATCACAGAACATTAGGGATTGGAAGGGACCTTGAAAGATCATCTAGTTCAACCTCCCTACACAAAACACAGCTTGTGAAAATTCAGACTTCTAACAAATGTTCCTGAAGAGAAATCACTTAGGGGATCAAACTGCTGCAGTATCAAAGTAGTACTTCAATAAGCATCTATGCACCACTCAAAAAAGTGGTTTAATAAAAAAACCCTGTTTCCAACATAAAACTTGGGATTTCACACTTACAAAACAGTTTGGAGCCTTAACCCAGTCAGCTGGGTTAATCATCTGAATTAGATGAAAACCTGAGAAGTCTAGCACTAGAGCTGATTGGGTATTGGTTGTCTTAATAGAAGAATTTAAAATGTACTTTTACAAAGACACCTACATAAATGGAAAAAAATGCAATTACAGGTTTTGGATGCATTTGTCATTCTGAGTTAAAACTCTAAAATTTAATTTAGTCACTTAAAAATGAGTGATACTCTCATCTGTAATTGTTATATTTCATGTATAAAAGAGGTTGGTCCTTACAGATAACTCCACAAACCAAGGGCCAACTCTCAGTTAGATATGTTCCTCTTAATTCTTCTCTAAAGCTTTTTTGGCATTTATCACTTTATTTGGAACTCTCAAACACAAGTTTTTTTCCATGCTTTGCACAGACAATGAAGGCTTTCAGATCTCAACTTGCAGGTAATGAATATATTGCAGGAGGACTGCCTGATTTACACTCTTCTAAGCCACAGGATCAACTTATTCATCACCTGCTGTCTTTGCATGTAGAGCAAGATTCTACTGGATGCAAGTTTCTCACATCCCTGAGCAGCTGCTGTGAAGTCATGCCATTGGACTCGCTAAAGTTCAGGACTTCATTTCACAACTTCCATAGAAAGTAACTGACTTCCTTCAATGATTGTCATCAAAGAATGACTTGTTTAACAGTAAACCCTTATGTAGAAAATGTTTTTAGTGGAAGACTTTGGTAACAAAAGGGTGCACAACTAAACATTACTAATATAAACAAGTTCATTAAAAAAAATTTGAACTATTAAAATCAAGTCTTAAAAGGAATCAAAAAATAGACTCCTCCAGATTCACTCACAAGTTTGCAGGCACACAAGCAGCTCAAAACCTCAAAAGTGCAAACAAGGAACAAGTAAAATGTGACAGCAGCGACTTCAGTTTTCCTTTAAACACTATGATTCTTTGCATTTATATACAACTCACATCCTGCTCCTCCTTCAGCACCACTCATCTGCAGGTCACTGATCTGCTCCAACTACCCAGGTGCTCCTTGAAACTGTTGCTGCCTTTGTTCCAGAGCTTGCTGACTTAACAGCTGCTGTTGTTTTTGTAGAAACTGCACTACTTCTGGACTTCTCAGCAGGGACTGCAAGAGAGAGAGAGTGGGCATTAAACAACTCACATTTATGAAGTAAATACCATACAGGTTGCATCAACAGCATTTTTTCCATTAAACCAATCTGTTTTACCCTTTCTTGTTGTTTAACCTTAGTGAGCAATTAACCATCACACAGCCTCCTGCTCAATCCCCTTCGGTGGGATGAAGCACTATTGAGCAAAAACTAAACCAGAGCTGTGTTCTCAAACTGTTTTCATCACAAATCACAAAACACGGTCCCATATGGGCTACTGTGAAAAAAAAATGAACTGTCTTCCAGGCAAAACCAGCACACTCATATAAATGAGAACTCAATTAAATGCTGAATTACAAAACACGCTTGAAGAAGCCATCTAGGAAGAAGTCTGGTACATCAGCAGGTAATTAGAAGCAACAGTAATACACATCCTGAAAAAAGATTTAGAATGTAATGGATATGTAATATCCCAAAACAACATAAAGAGGAGTGACCTTCTGACTTATTGAAAACACTTGTCAATTGTGCTTCAGTTTTGAGCACATTTCAGCATTTTCCACCAAAGACAGCTCAAAAACACTGTAATAAATCAGCTAAAGTACTCTAAGTCTACAGGAAGGCTCATGCGCCTTGCCAGAGTTAAAGGAACATCTAGATGATGCTCTTAGTCACATTGTTTAGTTTTAGGTAGTCCTCTGAGGAGCAGGGAGCTGGACTCAACAATTCTTACTGAGTCTCTGCTTTCTACATCTTTATCCAGTGCAAGCTGCACATCCAAGCACACATGGGCTACCACAAAAGCCTCTCCTCACAGATTAACCACATGTGTAGAACTTAAGAGCAAGCACAAAGGACTTGGCATTTCTAAATGATAAACCTGCAGGCAGCTACCCATGACATGCAGTCGCTTTCACATGCAGGAAGATGAGGTATGGAATAGCCTGGGATGAAACGTGCCATAAGATATCTTTTCTCAGGCACCATATAACCCTCAGGCCCTGTGCTATGTATTCTAGAAGAAATGAAGAGGAACTGAGTTAGAGTAGAGAAGAACAAACGAGATCAAGGAGTATCTGAATCTCACTTCACCAGAATACTGCAAGGAAACTGCAGCCCTTGAAGAGCTTTGACATAACTTTGCAAAAGCTCTCAACATGTATTTTTGAAGCTTATTGTTGCTACAATTCTACGAAGACAAAAGGTTTTACTAATAAGATGCCATTCAAATATAACTAAAAGTCACATGAATAGAAAACAGGTAGGCAAGGAGACAACAGTTCAGTAAATGGAGCATGAATAACAACAGATAATGTGTAAAATAAACTCAGTAATTCATTGCTTTTTTGTAAAAACTGAAGAGCTATAAATACTCCTCTAAGTTTTTGACATCATTAAATAGGTGCTATTACTGAGAAACTACTCAAGAAAATAAATCTGTGCAGCTGTATACTTAGGATTGACATAGCAGTTACTTAGACTTTAAATTTCTGAACAGTTTAATGGGGATTGTTAACTTGCTTTGCTTAGCTAAGAGCAAAGAGGCAAACACCCCCATTAGCTTTTGGAGAAAGGAGACAGGGCAGCCAGCAATACAGGAAGTTGTAATAAAGAAGCCAAAGGAACAGTTAAGCACTGAATGACTTCCCTTCATTGGGCCTAAGTCTGTAAACATAATTAAAGCAGCAACAGAGGTGTTTAGAAACTAACAACACAGGCCACTCATGTGTTCTATGAATATTCAAGCCATGTTGTTTACTTACACAGCTTGCTTTATCAACTAATATTTATGTATGACATGACAGTGTGTCATCATTAAACTGATTTTCAACTATCAGAACAGTGAGAGTTAAACTTTATCTCGCTACCTTTATAGATTTGAATTCAAAATGTCTAAGAAGACAAAACTTACCAGCCTCTTTTTATTCAATACTTGTTCTAAAAGAGTAGGTCTTGCTGGGCGATCTCCAATGGATCCTGTTCTCTGTTTTGTAACAGAAACTGAACCTTCAACACCATCCTGCACGTGAAATAAAATAAACATTGAGAAGTGAGACTATAAAGCCTGACAAAACACCACATTCACTTTTTGCCACTGAAAGTCCCACGAACGAAGGACGTTTGCCTCATCAATCTGCAGAGGAAAGTAACAGCACAAGAACAGAACAATATGTATTCAAGAACTGGTCTCTTATTTCTGCATTATTTTCATTACTTCAGCAGTCACAGAGAAACAATGCAGCTGGGTCAGTTCTTCTAAACTGCAAAACTAACCAGGTTACTATGGCTAGTTAATGGTTTGAATTTATTTCTGAAAAAAAGTAATTCACAACAGCTCAATCTCCAGCTGGTGGAAATGAATGATATTTAACATCTGCAGTTGGTTAAGAATGACAATAATATTTTTAATAGCAAAAGAAAACATATTTCAGAATACTCGTATGGATTCATCAAAGCCACAGGCAAGAGACAGTAAAATCTACCTGTTTTTTTCTTTGTAAATTTATTCTGTTCCTTGTACAATCACCAGTCATATGAATTAGACTGTCTTCCAAATGACATGGCTCTGCAATCTACTGCACAGAAAACTGTAATGGTTTGCAAAAGTTAAACCAGTGTTGAATCCCATGTGTATCAAATTCACTCCTTTCTGACACTTCCATTTACCAGAAAGGGTTCAGTCAAGAAGAGCAATAATAAAGTATCCCAGTATCTTATACTTCAATCCTTTCCACAGAAGTGAAAAATGAGATTTCTATTCGGAATCAAACTCTGACCCCACAGGACAACAGAGCTGTCTTCCACACAAGTTTAGCACTAAACATCCTGTTCAAGGCTTCGCTTCCAAACAGTCAAAGCAATCTTGCAAGTAGCAGTGAGCCAGCACTCCCATCCAATGTGAAATCATCACTATTTCATGTTACAGATCAGGAAGTCTTAACCCATTGCTTCTTCCACACTGTACCCTTTTCTGAACCAGCACCACAATATATGTGTAGATATACCACAAGAATTATTAGGAAAAGAGAGGAAGCATCATGTCAGAATTCACCCATATATTGAATACTGTGAAGTTTCTGTTCTCTTGTCTATAAAATAAGTACCTGCTAGAACTAGAGAATCACAGAACGTTAGGGATTGGAAGGGACCTCAGAAAGATTATCTAGTCCAATCCTCCTGCCACAGCAGGATCACCTAGACCAGGGGTCCTCAAACTTTTATACAGGGGGCCAGTTCCCTCTCCCTCAGTGTCGGGGGCCGGGCTGTAGTTTGTGTTGCCTGGCTTGTCCTGCCTGAGAGCAAGAGGTAGAGACTGGGGAGCTGCCTGCCTCAGCCTGGCCGTGCACTCAGCAGGAAGAAGTCAACTGTGGCTGCTTGGGGGGGGGCAGTAAATACCAGTGGACCGGTGGGGCAGACTGGACACCCTGGGGGGCTGTATCCAGCCTGCAGGCCGGGGTTTGAGGACCCCTGACCTAGACCAAGTCACACAGGAACACATCCAGGTGGGTTTTAAATGTCTCCAGAGAAGGAGACTCCACAACTGCCCTGGGCAGCCCATTGCAGTGCTCCAACACCCTCCTTATGAAGAAGTTCCTTCTCATATTTCTATGGAACATCGTATAACTAAGTTTCAGCTTACACCCATTGCCCCTTGCCCTATCTCTAGAAGACATTGATAAGAGCCAGGCTCCATCCTCCTGACACCTGTCCTTCGCACATTTATAAGCATTAATGAGGTCACCCCTCAGTCTCCTTTTACCAAGCTAAAGGGACCCAGCTGTCTCAGCCTTTCGCCATAAGAGAGATGTTCCACTTCCTTCATCATCTTTGTGGCACTGTACTAGACTGTCTTGAGCAGTTCTGTGTCCTTCTGGAACTGAGGGGCCCAGAACTGGACACAATATTCCAGATGTAGTCTCACCAGCCAGGGCAGAGTACAGGGTGGGAGGAAAACTTCTCTCCACGTACTAATCACATCCCTTCTTATCCACCCCAGGATGCCACTGACCTTGGTCACAAGGGCACACTACTGGCTCATCGTCATCCTGCTCCAACAGGTCAGTCCCCAACCTATACTAGTACATGGGGTTGCTCTTGCCCACATGCAAGACTCTACACTTACCTTTGATATTTTTCATTACATTTCTCCCTGCTCAGGTCTCCAGCCTGTACAGGTCCTGATAAATGGCAGCACAGCCTTTCTCGACTTCCTACCTGTTGGGATGCTCTGATCTTGAGCTTGAAAGAAGTGGTCTTTGAATGCTAACCAACCATCTTGGGCCCCTCTACCTGCCAGTACCCTATTCCATGGGATTTCCCCTACCAATTGCTTGAAAAGGCCAAAGTTCTGCTCCTGCCACATGAGAGCCTGAACTCCATCTCATGGTCACTGCACCCAAGGCTGCCCTCAACCTTCACTGCTTCAACCAGACACTTCTTGTTGGTAAGTACAAGATCTAGTAGCACTCCTCTCCTAGTTGACTCATCCACTATTTGCATCAGGAAGTTGTCACCAATGCACTGGAGAAACCTGGACTGTGAATAGCTGGCTAAGTAGGACTTCCAACAAATATCAGGGTAGTTAAAATCCCCCATGACAACAAGGGCCTGTAACTGTGAGGCTACTATCAGGTGCCTGCAGAAGGCCTCATCAACTTCCTCGACCTGATCTATTGGCCTGTAACAAGACACCCACAACAGTATCACCCACATCGGTCTGCCCCTTAATTCACACCTACAAGCTCTCAACTATCTCTTCATCTGCCCCTGGACAGAAGTCAATACAGTTTATGGTGAAACATACTGCAATTGCTCTCTCATGAGAGTTGGTGGAGCAACTCCATCACCTTGCCTTTGCTGACCTGTCTTTCCTGAAAAGGACACAGCCGTCCACGACCACATCCAGTCATGCATATGACACTCTCTCAGCCCCACGGAACACTGGGCACCCGCTGAGGCCTCGGCTACGACCCACACCTGCCATCCCCGCTCCGGGGCCTCACCTCTGTCCGCTGGCCACCCCCGGCGGCCGCCGCCCCGCTGCCGCCCCCCAGCGCCTGGTCGCTCTTCTTGCGCTTGTACTTGTCCTTGTAGATCTTGTTGCGGTGCCGTTTGCACATCCAGGGCTTGCGCTGCTTCACCACCTGCGTGGTGGTCTCGCTGCAGCCCTGGTACGTGCAGCTCTTGCAGCCGCCGCCCGCCGCCGTCGCCCCTTCGCCGCTCGAAGCTGCCGCCGTCGCAGGCGGCGGCTCCTCCTCCTCCAACTCCTCCGGGCTGGCCGTGCTCTCGCCACCCCCCGCCTCGGCCTCCTCGCCGGCCTCAGCCTCGGCGTCCCCGGCCCCTCCCAGCTCGTAGAACAACATTAGGCCGCTGCTACTGCCGGGCGGCAGCGACGGATCAACGGGAGGCAGCGGCAGCACCCCCACACCTGCCCCTCCCGCCGCCCCCCCGGCCACTGCCTCCTCGCCGCCGCAAGGCTGCATCACGAGCAACGCCAGCTGCGGCGGCGAGGAGGCGGCGGAAGAAGCGGCAGTGGGGCTAACCCGCAGGGCGCTCGTAACGGAACTAGCAGCAGCTACGGCGGTAACGGGAAAGGCCTCTAACCCCCCCCCAATGCGCAGGCGCCGCCGTCACATCGCTACTACTGCGCACGCGTCCCTTTGGGAACGGCTGCGCGCGCCGTCACCTTACCGGGGCGGGGCTGAGCGCGACTGTGGGTGGGGCTACCTAAGGGTGGGGCAAGGGAAAAGGGGAGGGGAAAGCTTGAATTACAAAACCACTTCTAAATGTCAGCACTGTGTTTCTTTGATGCCCTTTTCGGTTGCAGAATTGACCGTATCTGGAGTCAGTTTGTGATTTCTATTCACAGTGGATGGATGGGTTTTAGTACTTGTCCTTGTAGATCTTGTTGCGGTGCCGTTTGCACATCCAGGGCTTGCGCTGCTTCACCACCTGCGTGGTGGTCTCGCTGCAGCCCTGGTACGTGCAGCTCTTGCTGTCAGTGTCATTCTGGATGTTCTTCCCCACACCTATGCAGAGCCATCACCCTTGAGTGTGTCTTTGAGATGTCGAGTCATGATATAGGCGTTTGTGGTAGGGAACAGTTGTCACCTTGGCAGAGCTCAGTATCTGCTAATTCTGGTTATTTCTGTTTAGCAGATTGAGTCCCTCTGAATCTAAATCATTCAATTCAGACCTGCTTTGAAAAGGGTTTCTCTTTATAGCCAAGAAAGCGTGAATAACAGAAGAAAATTGCTTACTGTAGCAAAAGTAGGCAGTCACTCTGCTTAATGAAGCAGTAAATGTAAATAATGGGATAAATTTACTGGAATAATAATAAAAAAAATGAATGAGCTCAGTTTTAGACTGTGAAGTATTCTGTTCCAGTAGAAATAGGGAGAGTCTCGCTTATTAAACAAGTTAAAACTAGATGGAAGCAAAGCTCTGGGTAAGGGAAGAAATCCTCTGTTGGCAGGGAAATATGTCGATCCACTGCTGACGTGTGTGACTGCCAATACAAGCGATGCGTACCTGCATCTGAATGTCAGCATCTTTTCCTTCCTTCCTTAGAACAACTGGCAATTTGCTCACATTTTTTGATTTTTGTGCTGTTGTTCTTTCTTGATTTAAGGGAAGTCACACCTTAGGGTTGCTTCTAGCACGGTGAGTCACACAGGTTGTGTCGTGTGTAGACTTTTCTCGCTGCAGTCAGGCAGGGAAATGTTTTCCTGTGTTGTTCTCATAAGTAGATTTTACATGTCATTTCAAGCAAAACTTGGAAGATTTACCTCTAGTTATCTGGACTGAAAACTTTATGTTTTCTATATTTATGTTCTATTTTTGACTTAATGAATGTCACCCATTTCTCACATATAAGTGTTATCAAGGGTGTCTCGTTTTTCTGAAAGATGTGTTTCACATTTGAGAGTCCCCTTCATGGGTGAGGATGGCTCTAACCCACTATTAATAACTGCAGCTATTTTTTGCAGAGTTTTCTATCACTTTGTTGAAGCTGTGAAATGGCAACCTTGCCAGTTTTTCTACACAGTTGTTCTGTTCTGCTTTTCAATATGAAGTTGAGGATTTTTTGCTTTGATTTGTTCTGTTTAAGCCACTGTTCTTTAAGAAGCAAGAGACTCACAGTTCCATTTTCTGCTTTGAACTGCAGGGACAAAGAGAGCACCTATTCTTGGAGAAGAGGAAGGACAGAGGCGCAGAATATTCCTCACATAGGAAAGACAAATGCACTGATATTTTAAATTGCATGTTAAGAACAGTCAGGCTCTCCATTTATGTGCTTTTGATAGCCCACTCTTCTCCTTTACAGAAAGTCAGGGAAAGAAGCTGGTCGGCTTTCTGGGCTGCAAGTGCACACTGTTGGCTCACGTCCAGCCACTAGCACCCCCAAGTCCTTCTCCATAGGGCTGTTCTCAACCACATCAATCCCCATCCTGTATTGATGCTGAGGACTGCCCTGATGCAGCTTAGGACTTTGCACTTGGCCTTGCTGAACATCAATTTTTTAAAATTGTTCTGTTGGGTTCTGTACCCATGTTCTCTTGGAAATTCTTGGTGCAAAGAGAATTCATAAATAGCAACTTCAGTGCAAACAGGTCCAGGCTATCAGAGATTGAAATAAACTAATTCTTCTGAGAGGGAGGGGAAGAAATTAGCACTCTGCAGAACTGAAACATGGCCTGATCCTCAGAAAGTAGTGAGTCTGTACCTAAGAAGCTGTATCTTCTCTCCTTTCACAAACTGATGTTACAAGACTTGTGTATTTAGGAAGAGGAATAGCATTTTCTAGACAAGCAAGTGTCACTGTAATGTGTGCAAGTACAGCCTTTCATTCTGACAAAATAAGAACACATCTTGTGTGGAACTGAATGCCTGCCCACAAGCATCCATGATTAACTGCCTGTTGGAATGTCCTTGGGGATCCAGCTGTTTCCAAGCCATTCTACTAAAGCTGGATGTTTACACAATTTAATTCTGGAGGAATCTGGGCCCACAATTCCAGGCTGTTCAAACTGCTTCCAAATACAGGGATCAGAGCAGCCCTCAGAAAACTCAAAAGGAAGGTCAATCAGAGCAATGCTTAGTTGTTTGTTTATGTGTCTTAATTTAAATTGCCTTTATCCTTATCTTTCAGACATCTAGTGCCAGCTCTTTGCTTAGTTACTAGAGGCACTGGGACTGCTACATCATGTGAAAGAATCTTATCAGACTTTGAGTTTATTGCTCCCATCACACAACCTCAGCTCAAGCATTTATATTGTTTATATAGTCCTTCTATAACACTGACATCAGAGCTACACAGTTTTGTAGGTGTATCACAGACGTTGTTGTACTTCAGCATCAAAAAGCCATTTCTAGGCAAAGTAGCTCCAGGTATTTTTTCAGAAACTTGTTTTGAATCCAGAAGTCCCTAAAGTGCGCCAACGCATTTGACTGAGACACGTCTGTTTCTGCATGATTCTAATCCATTCCAGACAGAAGGATAAATGTTGTGATTCACGGGCTGAACTTCTCCCAGTTGGGATTGATGGCTTCTACTGCTCAGTAGGTACTCAGGCTTCATCCAGATCCCGTTTGTTACTTTAGAAGCAGTCATTGGCAGACCAAACTTAGTGGCAGTGCCGAATAATGCTACTGGTTGCATATTCTGCTACGGGAAAATTAGTGAAGATCAGGATTGATGCAGATGATCAGATTTGTTTCCAGAGTTTTTCCAAGAAGCAGCTGGTAATCATGGAGTTTTGTGAAGAAGTTATTGCATTATTTCAAGTCATAGCATTGAGGAGAAGGCCACCACCTTGAAGAAGCAGAGCAGAATGTTCCTCTTCGATCAGCGCCACCTTGACTGCTGCAGATTTTCAGTAACCCTATTCATGTAGGAAAGTCAAGCTGTTTGCACTGCAGTGGTGGAGTGTAATGCTTTCTATGAGCTAACAATATGCATTAAACATTATGAATGGCACAGAGTTAGTTGCTGCAGGAGAAAATATCAATACAGTCGTGATTAGGCAGCAATCTAATCAGCTGTGGCAGGGGGATTGAACTAGATGATCTTTCGAGGTCCCTTCCAATCCCTAATGATTCTATGATTCTATTAATGGTTAGATGTAGAACAAAGAGTTGATTTTTGGCAGTAGTTAATCACCATTCAGTTTAAACTTAACAAGGTGATTCAGTAGAATATATTACAATTAAAGAGCAGCTTTGCTACAGATTTGATGATTACAAGCTTCACACAAACTTACTACAAGATATCCTTAATGTATTTATGTGTGTGTGCATGCACAGACATAACAGAAACCACACAAGCTTACAGAGTTGTTTGCATCTAGTGATATATATGCACACCCACCCACACTTATGTTTGCAAGTGTACATATTCAAACACATAAATAGAGAAGTGGATGAAAGAGAGGCCAACCTACGTTTAAAATTTCCTTCCCAAGTTTACATCAAATACTCAAAATGCTTTGGCGATCTCAAGAGGTGATAATTGTGTCTGGAGAGGATTGACTTTGTTCTGTTTATTCTTAAGAGATGCCTTGATTCTGGGGAGATGCTGGACTCAGCCTGCTCCAGGAGAGCTCAAAGAATCAGGGTCACAAAATGGTAGGAGTTGGAAGGGACCTCTGAAGGTCTAGCCTAACCGCCCTGCTAGAGCAGTACATCTTGCTTTAGGATCATTATTTATAGAGTCCAAGAAATCAGGTATTTTCACACTGTAGACCATTTGGATGTCAAAACATTATGGTATTTTCTGCCAGACCTTGTTGATCCCTCACATTGGGCATTACCCCCTGTTATCCTCAACTCAATTATAATTGTATTTGGTTATAATGACCCAACTATGGATGCACCAGGCTGTTGGGAGTTGACTAACTCCCAAGAGACAGAAAGAGCAGTGTGAGTCTGCGAAATGGCCCAGCACACCCAGGAGATGTTGATTCATGGCCTCATGTCACATCTCAAGTGGGCTTTCAGTGACAGGGAAACATGTGAATAAGTGACTTTCAGAAAAATAGGATGACTGCATTACAAGGTAGCAGGATTCATAGATAACTGTACTGGAAACACAGGAAAAGTCCTGGGGTGATATTAGATGTTGTCAGAAGTAAGGACAAGTCCTTCCTAAGGACTTGTTTCTCCTTACATTGTGGTTGTTATACACTGATTAAATAAAAAAGTGTTCTTATCATATTATTGTCTTATAAATAATTTTTCATACAAGAGTTTTACTGAAGACCATTTAATTCCAAGTAATATGTGAAAGTTGAAGGTAAGGACCAGGCAATTTTTGCTTGGCTACTTTTTCTCAATAAAAATTGTGTAGAAACATGTAACAGTTGGAAAACTTTAAGTCTGCCCTCTTTGCTTCTCTTCAGCACTGCCACTCCATGAGGAGGCTTCTCCACGTTTCTTTATCCTGAAATAAGGAGAGCACATAGCTTCAGGACAGTGCTTTGAGGCTTTATTGCTGATTGACAGTCTGCAGCATAAGGAATGCACAGATGCAGATTTTGGACTTCATTAGTAGTGATGAAAAATGCAAATGCTCTGCTTTCAGTAACAAACACAAGCTGTAAATTTGAATCCTTGTGCTTCTCTTAAACTGCATGTATTACGAAAGTTTTTTAGGTGCAGAGAATCTAGATGTTACAGCCTGGTCTCTCATCCATTTTCAATAGTGACTATTGATTTGATTGTTTTAAAAACAACATTAATGCAGTGAACCCGTGCTGTCAGACTCTGACCAAAACCAGATTAATGCCTCAAATGTTGTGAGTGGAGGAACGGGGGAGCAGCAGCTTCACAGACTGAGCTGTTCTTTATCTGGCAGAGGTTCTGCAGTGAGAACAGAACAAGACATGCCATCCCAGGAAGTTGAGTGGCCTTGTCTCACCACCAGTTTTGTCTAAGTCCATGAAGAGAAATATGTTCTTCTGCATACCATGTGAAAAATAAGGCAACGCAGGGTCTCCTGTGACCTCTGACTCAAGGGATGGAGGGAGCTAACACTGCTTTTTCCCACTGCATGTGGGAGCTGTGTTTCCCACAGTGCATGTGCACTCCTAGATACCCAACCTAGTTGCCACCTTCCCTCACATCACAGGAGGGGTGAAAAATGCCCCTTGCAGAAGGGGATAAAAATGCAATTCAAACAGTGACAGGTGTGCACCCACCACCACCTTCATGTCATAGCTGACAACACTGATGGGCTAATATAACGGGGAGGATCCACAGAGCCAAAAAGCCTAAGAGCTAGGGGTGCTGGGCTAAGCAAGCTGAAGCCTGGGGTGGTGATCTAATACTCTATTTTCTCTCTTTTGTCTCTTTTCATTTCTCTTCTCTGCTTTTTGAGCACAGCATATATTAACTTTAGTAAACCTGATTTTGGTGCAGACCTGTGGCATAAGTCTTCTTAATTTGGCCCAAGCAAATCCACGAACCTGACTCACTGTCTTTTATTTCTCCGGTCAGTCAGGATGTGACACTGTGTTTACATATGTCTGTTTACTATCTGATATGAAGAACTTCTAACTACCAAATTCAGCTCAGACTTCAAGCCTGAGCAGTCACAGTGCAATCAGTAAGAACAAAGTCAACCCAGCCAATTTCCACAGAGCTAAGCAAATTCCACTGATTAAGAAATTCTTAATCAGGCAATGTCTGGAAGATCTATCTGGTTTGCAGAAAAAAAGGAAAAGAAGCTTTAACACAAAAATCAGTCCCCACTACTGACTGCAGAGATATCCCTGAAGGTTAATAATTGATTTGAGTGTGTTTAGTCCTCCTAGTGTGCCCGTGACCTGGATCTCTTGTTACAAGGGTAAGCGTGTCAAATGTTTGCAGTGACGTGACCAATTGCATCTGTCTTTGGCCTATTTCCACTGGCTTCAGATGTGAGCTTGTATATAATGTCCTTAATTGCTTGGTAGCTTGCCGACAGGCAAGACAGCCAGCACAACTTAGTGTATTAATGTAATCCATGAGAGTTGCTCTTTAACCCATGTCTAGCCTTGTTAGTCTTATCTGCTTCTTCACTCCCACATAATACAGTAATTGTACTTCAAGTAATGGTCTTTCAAGCATGTCCTAGTCAGGCAGATCAACAGAACTTCTGATCTTTCAACAGTTTGTTCTATAACAAATACATCATCCTATTACATCAAAAGTGGAGGGAGGACTCAGACCGTCAGTGCTAACACGTTGTTTAACTTCCTAAATATTTGAGACAGTAATTTTCTTACATAAATGATTTTGCTTAGTGCCAGATTATGATAAAGAAGGATTAACCACGAGATTGGAAGGAAGATTGGTTGACCAGTAGCCAAGAGTAATTGCTGCTACCATGGGAAAAAAGATTACACTGAACAGTAATTATAAAAATACATTCCACACATACGCATGCACAGCATGTGTTTAAGAGGGTTTTTTTAAAAGATTAAAAAACTGTGAGCAAAATTGTGTAAAAAAAAAAAGAATGAAAATAGTTGCTTTGAAAAAAACATTTATTGGGTAGATAAAAAGGACAGTTCTGATCTGTTAGAAGGAGCAAGTTTGGCTTTGAGCCAGTCTTGGCACAGTAATGAAACCATTCGGGATTTGTGAATAAAAAATGGTAAGTAGAGAAAAATAGGTGAGGAGCCATATACAATCCTGAAATGTAGACTAATTACTGGAGTCACATCACATAGAAAAAACAAGAAGCTGAAATTGTTAGGAATGAAGTTTGTTTTAGGCCTTCTGCTAAATAGAGACTACAAAGTTATTAGCAAGGAAAAATATAGGACTTTAATAAATATTTCAGTTAATGCTTTGGAAAGTAGACCGTGCTTTTTTTTTCCATAATACGAGGAAACGAATAGTATTATCCAGTTCCATGGCAACTAAGGAGAGTATTAAACACCTCTACAACAAAGAATTTTGTCAAGACTACAGGCCAACGTAATCTGTACCCAGAGACCTAAGGATGTGGCTAGATAGACCTCTGGTCCATTGAAATATCTCAGAACAGCTGGTCCAAGAAAGAGGAAGGCTCTAAATGCTACCATAGTGTTCCAGAGACATGGATGATGGCTCAAAGTGGTGCACACTGCTTTTCCTCATGGACATCACAGGTACATAAGTATAAAACTTAAGCAGCAAAGAATAGACATCAGATATATGTATTAAAGAGGTGGATTTTCAACACAGAATAAGTGCCAAAGAAGATCCTTATTAATAGGAAATGGGCCTTTTAAAGTAAGTCTGATTTATTTTTCCTTTTAAGATAGTATATGTTTGTTCGAGGAACATACAAAATGTAATTTATTTAGGGTTTGGTAAGAAATTTGGCATCCTACCAATGCATTCTGATAAAGATCAGTATCGTATATGAACAGGAAAAGAGCAGTAAAAAAATAGTCTGGGAATAGATGTTTTAAATAGATACCTGTGATTAGTTGTTCACATAAAGTCACAACTGAATATGAATGTCTGTAATGGGATTTTACTTAGAGCTTAAAGCATTGAATTAATGATGTGGAAGTAAATACTAATGAAATTTGCAGACCATGTGAAGATACTGTGGAAAGGTAAATGGCAGCGAGTCTGTGTCCCTGGCACCCTCCAAAAATGTGAATGATCACAATGCAAAACTAAGAACATGAATCATAGAATCATAGATTCAAGCCAAGCTTACAGAGTAGCAAACTTCTACTGCACGGATGTGGTTCTGAAAATAAGAGATTACAGTGTGTGAGCATCTAACTGAAAACTCCCACTGTGCTCTTCAGGTAAAAATGTGATTCCACTGCTCAAAAGTAGGAGGACAAGTTCATTTTCTTATAGGATGCTGATGAAACGATTCTGTAATACTACTAAAAATTCTAGCTTTTATGTTTTTAAACAAATATCTAGAAAATGGAATACATAGGGAAAAAATTCTTCACAGCAGAGATCACAGAATGTTAGAAGAGACCTTGAAAGATCATCTAGTCCAACTCACCTGCTAGAGCATAAGCCAACAGCACCCAGTATTCCCAGGCAGCCTCCTACCCAAGTACTAGCCAAGCCCAACCCTGCTTAGCTTCTGAGCTGAGATCGGATTTTTTCAGCATGGTATGGCCATAGACCAGGGGTGTGTGGAATGAAAGTTCAGGATGGCTTTAGAGTAAGACATGAGTTCACTCAAAGAGAAGACAGACATGACATCACTAGAAGTACCTTTTTAGAAGTACTACAAAATAATGCATCGAATTGAATAGAGAAAACCACAATGAATTCATTTCTGGAAAAAAAAAACAATATAGCCTCAAGTGAGACATTAGGTTCAAAATTTTAACAGTGAAGCTGATTAACCACTAGATTAAGCTAATAAAGCAGTGGTGGATTCTCCAGCTGTCTGTTTCTTGGATTCAAGCCTAGCTAAATTGCTGGAAAATGTGTTTAGCCAAACAGAATAAAAGGTGAGCTGGGTAATGCATCTGTGAAGTGGTCTGTGAGATTCTAGGGGTTCAGATCTGATGATCTAATACTGCCTTTTCATTTCAAACTCTGTAAACTAAAAACTCAGTTCAACCATAGGTGCCATACATTTTACTTTTGATAGTACTCAGGTTATTAGTATCACAGAATCATAGATTGTTAGGGATTGGAAGGGACCTTGAAAGATCATCAAGAACCATAATGCTCAGTCATTCTAGCTAGAACAGTTTGCAGAGCTGTTTATAGTTTAAATACACTGGGTAAACCAAATCTGGTGGAGAGACGTTCTGCACATATTTCTTTCCCTGTATTCTGAGGAAGGATCGTTCCTCTGTTACATAGGATGGTTCTTCCTCGCTGTGGCAAAGGAGAAACTTGTCTTCTTTTCCACCTCTTTCCTTATTATCTCTTGAGTTGTTCCTTTACTCACTCATGGAACCTTTCTCCAACACAGCGCTGGGCAGCGCTGATACTAGTGGTGTCCTCACTAGAGCACTGAGAGAGGCAAAGCTGGGATGTTGACAGCTGGGCATTTCCTTGTTCTGGAGACAGGCTCCCTGCTGTCTGAGCAGTAATGTGTTTCTGTGAAACTACTGGGGTGTTCTAGAGGTTTTCAAATTTCTTCCCACTGGACAGCAGTTTGGGAACTGGTACCTGCTTTTGCAGATTAGATGGAGCAAAGCACAGCTCCTGCAAAGCAGCACGTCAGACGATGCTGCTGATTCATGCTTCAAAAGAGGTTCAGCAAAGAAGTGCCTAGCAGCTTAATATCCAACCACCTATGTATCTGAAACAGTGAAAGCAGTGCTTCAGCCTGAATGGTCTTGCATGAGGGAGGGCTACCTTATGGAGAAGTTACCACTGCAGTAACTGTCCACGAGGCTGAGACCACAGCAGTACAGTCAGGGTGAGCCACATGTTTTGCAGATCTTGTGGAGACATGAGAAGAAAGAGAAAAATTTTATGTCTCTGTTTTTCATAAGAGTTTAAGCATTGCAAGCAAGGCAGACTTAGGACACTGCTACTTCTGGCAGCCCTCACCACTCAAGGACACAACAGTCTCAGAGCAAAGGTCACTTTCTGAAGCTTTTTAAAACCAAAGATCCATTCCCTCCTAAAAGCAGCATTTCATGCTTCCATGTACATGCCAACAAAAAGTCTTCCCAACAGAAAGGGTTGACTGAGAGGTTTACAGCTGGCAGGAACCAGGAAGTGTTAACATATACATTACTACAATTACCTGTGCCCTGCAGCTTTCAAAACCATCCCTGACTTCTGGTCCAGAAGAAAGAATTTGGAGAAACTTGTACTTCAGAAAATTCATTACTTGATCTTTCCCATTAAAGGTTTTATATGAAAATCAATTCCCACTATCTGACAAGAATCCTGGTACTGGAAATGCTATGAACCACTCATTCCTAGTTCTAAATTATTCTCCTTTCTGGCTTCTCTGTCCTTTATTGGTCATTCTCAGAAGACACATTTCTCTTCAACTTCTCTTTTCTGATCTATACCATAAACACTCTTTGCATTTGTCTCCAAAGCTCTTATAACCCAACCATTATAGTTCTGGTTTTGCTCATTCACACTAATCTGTCTCTGCTCTTTTCTTTACTTATTCATTTTCTTATTTTCCTGTTTAAAATTCTGCCTATCGTGACTCAAAATTCAAAACCTGATTACTTGTCAAAGCCATGAACACTCTTAAAAGAAGCCTCCTCACAGTGCCTGTCCTTCAAATAAATGGCGCAGAAAAACAGTGTTGACTCCTGCCAAACCTGTATGGGAAGCACTGAGCTAAGAGAATTACTTTAGTATTCAAAGGCCTCTTGTTGAATCAAAATTAAATTAGTCTTGATCTTTGTAATTATAAAGAATGAAAGTAATTCCTCCCAAATGAAAATCTTGGAATTGCTGAAGGAGCCTTCTTCTGGGCTGGTAGCTAACAGAGGCAGCTAGCACATACCAGCTTCCACGCCAGGTAATTCACAGAATCACTGAATCACAGAATGTTAGAGATTGGAAGGGACCTCGAAAGATCATCTAGTCCAATCTCCCCCTGCCACAGCAGGATCACCTAGATCAAGTTACACAGGAACATGGCCAGGCGGGTTTTAAATGTCTCCAGAGAAGGAGACTTCACAACCTCCCTGGGCAGCCCCTTCCAGTGCTCTGTCACCCTCACTGTGAAGAAGTTCCTTCTCATGTTTATGTGGAACCTCCCATGTTCCAGCTCACACCCATTGCCCCTTGTCCTATCACTGGATGGCACTGAGAAGAACCTGGCTCCTGACACCTGCCCTTCACATATTTATAAACATTAATTACATCACCCCTCAGTCTCCTTTTTTCCAAGCTGAAGACCCAGCTCCCTCAGTCTTTCCTCATCAGGGAGGTGTTCTACTCCCTTCCTCATCTCTGCTGCTCTGCTCTGGACCCTCTCAAGGAGTTCTGTGTCCTTGAACTGAGGGGCCCAGAACTGGACACAATATTCCAGATTAAATTAAAGCTCCTTAGGAGTTTGTCCTCCTCTGTGAACTGTAAAGTATTAATCTATATTTCCTTCTGGCACAGTGAGTTATAAAGTACCTCTAAATGCTGGCCTCTTGGAAATGTCACAGCCCTTCCATGTTAAGACAGTTCCTTGGGGTTCAGTAAGAGGCAATGGCCTTTCTATGATTCATGAGCATGTGTGACTTCTTCACACTGTTGGCATCTTTGCTAAGATCAGTTCATACCTCAGTGGCACTAAGGGATAACCTAGGATATTTCCTTGTTATTCCTCAAATATATTATTAATTGTTCTGTTTTTAAGCAAAAAGCAACTAGTGTATTAAAAATTATTAGGAAAGCAATAGCAGACTAAACAGAAAATGGAATGCACAAAGTGCATCCTGAAGATACTCAGGACACTTGTCTTCTGTCTCAACGGCAATAACAAGACTGAAAATGCAGAGATTAGTAATAAGAGTGACAAAAGGTATGGAACTGCTAAATAATAAATAAACAAGTGAGTAGATTGGCAGAGAGATAACTGAGAGGGGAGAAAGGTCTATGAAAATGAGTGGTTAGAAAAGACAACTATAAGTTGTTATTATAAGCTGTCTCATTCAATACAAAGCCAAGAGAAGTTCAAATGAAGCTTGCAGATGACTGTATGAAAGCAAACAAAAGAGAGGAATTTTGAGACAATATTCAATCAAGCTGTGGAAATTTTCACCACAGAAAAATTATGGGTGCTACACGTTTACATAATTCAAAAAGTGCCTGGACAAGATAAAGAAAGAGAACTCCAACCAGAGTAAAATACAGATGTATCGTGTCACGTGCAACAGTGCTTTATATAGTAGTGTGCAGCACGTATTTTAAATATCCATTGTGCATGCCATGACTGCATTAAACAATTAAACTTGTTTCAAATAAACTTGCATGAACAAAACTGTAATTCATTAGTAAGATACAGAGTGACAATATCTCTGATTCAGAAAAGTGCTCGAGTGATTACTTGTTGATGGCTGCTGTGAAAGCATTTGGAGGAAGCACTACTGGGAGTGTCCTGTTATCAACCTTATAAGCTGTTTTCCTGGGGATTACTGTTGTTACTTGCTTCCTTCTTTAAATATTTCCCCCCTCAAGACAGACTAGTCTTACTGGATTGAGTGCCAGAAGCTGCTCGCTCGGGTGTTTCACCTTTAACTAGAGGGGTACTGCCATCCATTCCTGCCACTTTTGAAATCTTGATGCTGCCATGAGCTCAGGGTTGGCCAAAACCTTGTTCCACTGGATGGTGCTTTTGTCAATGGATGGGAGAAAACAGAATAACATACTGGCAGCTGCTGAGGTTTCCTAAGGTCTCATCGATCACTGCCTTTGTATTCTGATTCTGTGGTTTCCAGAAGCACAAGTTGTAGTATCAGATGTTGGAGACTGGCAATTAGTGATGATCCATGCTCCTGGGAAATGGAAGGTTATTGCCAAGGGAGCATAGATCAGCTGATATTTCTGAGACCAGATGTGCCACATATCAAGTGAAGGCTGAACCCTGGGCTGGATGGATCATTCTGCTGATGTTGTCAAGCCAATTTAATATGCTTATAAACATAAGGAAAAGATTATCCCTGATCACAACACAGTTTCTTAAGCTCTGTCATAGGAGGCTGCCCTTATTGATCTATAAAACTGCCTGAAAGGAGGTTGGAGTGAAGAAAGAGACAGCCTCTTCTCTGTAGGAGCAAGTGATAGGACTAGAGGAAATTTCTGTAAATTGCACCAAGGGAGGTTTAAGCTGGATGTTAGGAAAAATTTCTTCACTTAAAGGGTTATCAAACTTTGGAGTAGGCTACCCAAGGCAGTGGTAGAGTTACCATCCCTAGTGGATGGTGACTTTTTAAAGATCTAAACAACCTGTGGACCTACTGCTTAGAGATGTGGTTTAGTGGTGACCTGGTTGTGCTGGGTCAAACGTTGAACCTGAAGATCCTGAAGGTCTCTTCCAAACAATGACATTCTGTGATTGTACTGGTTGCATGAGACTCCACTAATAGCCAATATCCTAGGGAGTGTGAGGTTTGTAGGACAAGCATCTTGAAAAACAAATTGTATTGGTTTGAGAAGGGCATTATAGTTCTCGCAGGCAGCAGCTTGCAGCCTGTCAGGCTGTAGTTCCCTATCCATTTACAGCTGGATGAACAAGGAATAGGCTCCAAAGTTGTGTCTGTAAAGTGGGTTTGAGAGCCACAGCAGGAGACTTGATTGATCCGCAGTGGTCCTACATTAGTCACCATCACACTAACTGCTGTAGTTATAGCAAAAATACCACAGGATGTCAGAAGATATATCTTATTTATGTTACATGGCTTATGAAAGTGGTACAGTGAATTTGTGCTGTGGAGGCTTCCAGAGCTGAGTGTAAACTAAAATGGGCCCTTCTGGCTTCCCGATGCTCTAATTTGATATATAAAATTACAGGAGAAAAAGAGTGCTTTGCAATATTTTGGGTTTTGTTGAAGCATACAAGCAGAACAAAATTGTACATAGATTTTCTCCCATCCTTTGGCTACAGGTACAGGCTGTCAATTCATCACACACAAAAAGAAACCTATGTTCAAATTCTCCATTGGCATAAGTCCACAAAAGTCTTGGACTTGTTCTTCCCTGTAAAGAATTGATTCTGAAAGATTCCGCAGAAAAACAAGAGAAAAAAAACCAGCAGCACATGATGACCTTTTCTCACAGTTCATCCAACCATATAAAAGAGCCCATGGAATTAGTTGTTCCCTGCAGATTTCTGAGGCAAATATCTTCAAGAACCTAACACAACAACAAAATATTGATGCAGTGGGACATACCTTTTGTGTATGCAGTAAGAAGTGTATGGCTTCATATCTGCAGCATGTGCTAGGTACATTGTCCTGGCATTTTAATGCTTGGCCATCCCTTTTTGCAGATTGCTGCTCTCTCCATCAGGAACACATCTGATCAGACTGGATGTAAAGCGGTCCCTTCCAGTCCCTGGTGTTCTGTGATTGTGTTAGAACATCATGTCCTTCAACTTCAGAAAGTTCCTTTTTAGCTGAATGCAAACTTTGAGGCTTTGATTCATGCCCAGGGTTCTGCATGTGCAGCAGTTTTGTATGCTGCCTGATAATGCACTTTGGAGGCATTTTATTGGAACCCTCTTTTAGGGCATGCCAGCTGTGTGATCGACTACTCTGAGAAGTTCAGTGAATGCACTGCTGCAGGCTTTTAAGGAACCGAGCCAACAGGAACGATTTATAGCCAGCTCTCTGTTTGCTGCCAAGTTTTGCCCTCATGAGGTGTGGAATCACTAAGGGCCTGGGCTTATACCATGTTAGCGAGTAAAGCTCTGAAAAACAGTTGTTTTATAAAATACATTTACCTGATAACACTACCCAGTCACCTTCCAAGATTCCTTAACTCATTCTGCCTCTCATTCTGATTTAAAATGGATTTTATTCTTAGCAGCACACAGTAATCCCCAGTGGTGATTGTTACTGATAGCTTATAATAGAGCTCAGCTGCACTGCTCTTGGATTTCTAATCAGCTTAGCAATGATAGAGCTCCTGAAGGAGAATTGCACTAAGCCTGTTTCATATTCAAAACGAGATAAGCAAAAAAAAAGTCCCCAAAATGTTTTGATAGACTTAATCACCAAAAATGGGATAGAAGAGGTGGCCACTTTTCACCCATGGAGCATGTCTTTTGCTAATCACTGAAAGTTAGCAGAAGGAGTGACCTGAACACATTATCACAAGACAAGTTCATGCCATGGTAGCTCTTCTGCTGGGAGACCCTCTGAGAATGTGAGGTAACTCAGCCTGTACCTACCAAGGGTCACACCACTTTACACTTAACCACAGTTGAAAGAGCAGTTGCTGTACAGCAACCAGTACTTTGCAAAGCCACAGCCTCTCTTACCTGTCAGTGAGTTGTGTTGCTGCACTCAAGATACCAGAGAGGTTATCTTCAAAGTGGTTTTGTCAGTGTTCCTAAATGCGAAACTGGAACTCAGAAACAGCGTTTTGTTCTTCCTTTGGATTCATATTTATCAGATCCAAGTTCTTTTTCTGCAATGGTCACAGACTTCTTGATGACTCTTAGCAAATTGCTTTGGCTCCGGTCCACAGAGATAATTAGTCCCACAATTCTGCTGAATTAATGATTAATCGTATTTGAAGGTCTGGGATTAATCTTTCATTTCCTCAATTGAGGAACAAAGACTGGAAGCAATAACAATCTTCTTTATTCTTTTTGTCTACACAGCCCATAGTCCTTTCAGGTGTAAACCACAGTTACTGCAGTGACCACGAGGTAGTACAGATCTACTTGGCATTGACGTAGGTGTTTTGGTGTGGATTTTTTTTGTGGGATATGAAGTATTTTTCTCCTCTCATGCCAGCCACTTTGAAACCAAAACAACTCATTAAAAATTGGTAAAAATTGCCAGCTACAAGTTGTCAAATTCACATGTTTATTCAGCTATTTGCCTGAGAAGGGATATCTGCTGCATTTGATCTGCATTCAGTGAGGAATGAAGCTCACTCTGACACTGATTTTAGAAGTTTGCAACAAAAATACTGAACTTATATCTCCTGAACCGGATGTGAAGCTACTCTGAAAGGATCTAACCTTATTTTCATTCTAGGCACTGTATGGACTCCAGTCTTCAAGAAAGACATTAAGAATGACCTGGGAATCAACAGGCTGGTTAGAGGTACTTGGCCATGGTATTTAATTTCACACCCAAACCTTTATGCTGAAATCAATGCAATCCTAATGGAAGAGGAATTTTCTGAGTACCACAGCAATTTCTATCTACCAGAATTAAGCAGAAATATTAAATATTGATTCTCTGCTACAAGCAATACTAGTAAAGAGACTTTATTCAACATCAGATGTATTTCTTGGACAGAGGAGCCTGTCTTTGTTTGAGGAACGCTAGTAGCTGCTTTCAACGAGGCTGAAAGGGTGTAAACTACATGCAGCAGCTTCTAACCTGCTTATAAGCTTGAGTCAGTAAAGCAGCCAGCTTACTTTTACATGACTTGGCAATCAATTAACTGATTTGTTTGCATAAATCATAACTCATCTAAGCAGTAGTACAAGATGTGCATTAATTAAAGACCTCCTTAGTCAAAGGGCACATGTCTGAAGCTCTGATTCAATGACGCCTTAGGGCGCTCCATTTTTCCTCATCCCCAGCAGGAGACAGCTCCCCTACAGCTGAGCTGGCAGGGCTGTTTGTGAGTATAAGCCATGAACATGATAGGAAAGATTCAAAGCAAATTGAAAAATATGCCTCTTTGCTTGATTGCCTTGTCCAGTCCACTAGCAAGCCTGGGAGAGTCAGCCTTCTGCAGCAGGGAAAGGAGGACCTCAGGGACAACACCATTTGACTTGTGGATTTCTTCACTGAGTAACCACATCTGATGTTCTTCTGAGGCAAAACCACTAAACCCTTTCTGATGGCAGAAATACTGATTAAGGGCATCAGGATTTAACTCATAAACTCTGTGAAAGGGACACTAAAAGCCCAAGAAAACAGAGGAGCTTTCAGGAAATGAATTCCCTTGTGGGAGTTGTGTTGCTTTGATCACTTTGTCCATGCAGTCTCCCTTGCAATTTATTAATACTTTTCAATGCTAATCTGTTAAATAAAAAGATAGAGTGACTTTCATGTTAGTTTTGGTTGATGATATCCTAGGTTGATGATATCCTTTGATGAAAATCAAAGAACTTTGGTATTTTAGTTTGTCATTTTAATGATGCAAATACTATGGTCCCTGTTTTGAATGGCATTTCTAAACATAAAATGTGAGCCGTGTGCTTTTGTGACCACTGTGTACTGAAAAGTTTATTACTTGTCTTTTTTTCTGAAACTAGATTAATAAAGCAGGGCTTATCATCCTCTACTACATATTCCATCATGGGAGGACAGGATATTGTTTGTCAGGATCACGTTTTATTCTCACCTGTGGCTCGTCAACATGAGGTCCATGACAGGAGACAATTTGAGATGAAGAATTTCAAGACATACACAGTGACTTTCTTGTGTTACCTAATGTACTTTTTATACCTAATACACTTTTTCTTTTCACAGAGACAGTACAAAGCAGTGAGACTGCGAGGAGCAGAGCTGTAGATGCATGCCTGACGAAGGGCAATCCCAACATGGTTCAAACCTTTAAGTCTCAGGGTAATGTATTGAACTGGCATTTTGTTAAATAATGCCATCGCATCCCCCTCAGAGGAACTGGCACAGATTCACAGGGGGTTTCTGGGTGCAAATCTGTTTAGAACCCCTTTAGTATCCTATTAAAAAGATACCCTTGTCATCTTTAATATCATTCTTTCTCTTCAGATATCTGAGCAAAAAGAGGCTGTTTCATTCCTTGAAGATCCAAAATTGGTTTTAAAACTTTATCACAAGTATCTTAGAACTTAGCTTCAAAGATATCTCCTGTTTCCATTAGCTGTGTCAAGCTCACACTGACAAGATCAGAGGATGTCTGAGGCAGCCTGTGAACTTGAAGCTTTTCTCACATTGACCTGCCTCCCTGGTAGTTTTAACAGAAACAGAAAATTAAAAGCTTTGCAATAAACTTCAGCAAGAACTTGACTGGAGTTACATTTTGAGTAGCTGTGGTACCATAATTTCCTTAGCTGAAGCTGGCACCTTTCCACCCAAAGGAAGTGTTGACAACCTCCATCAGCGATGGGCCCATTCTTCCTCACTGGCCTGTGACCAACTTCAATTCACTGCAGTGCCAGATTCTTCACCTCTATTAGAAAAACAGGTGATGAGAGTTGTTACAGTGGAGATTCCAATGCTCTCTATGTCTGCAAGTTGGGTAAAAAAGTCCTTTTTTCTTTCAAACTGACATTATGTAAGTGAAAAAGAAATGTGGAAACAAATTAAATTTGTATGACTGTATTTCTGTGGCTCATTTTTATTGCCAGCAGGTAAAAACAAGAGTCATAGAATCATTAGGGATTGGAAAGATGTAGGTATTTTAGTCTTGCCAATGTTCCCTTATCTGCTCAGTTGGAAGACATGTTAAATGATAAGACTAAAGGGAACTTATTAATTTATTCTTACAAATGAATAGGACTAACTGTTCTTTCCCATCTCACCTCAGCAGCTATTTCTTACAACCCTGCTGGTAAAGTCTTCTCTTTTAAGACCACAACTTGGAGTACCAAAATGTTGGAAAATATTAGTTTGATTAAACAGCTCTGAAAGTCTTAAAATTCCATTTCCTCTTACTCTGATTTGTCTACCATGGATTATCAACTTTAGTGCAAGGATTTTTTCTTAATTTAGCAGTGAGAAATGCAGCCAGCACTCTCGTGCTGTTTCTCACAGAGATCTCTGCACGGGCTAACCAGCGTACACGAGGCCAGTGCAGTAGTGGTATTAGAGCATAGCTGGAATCACATTGGGTCTTGGAGAAGTCAACAGGCAAGCTTGAAGCTAAGCATGAGTGTAGGACTGTCTGGCCTAGTTGCAGAATTATGCAGGAATGTAGACAACAACACTCTGCAGGACAAGTAGGTGAATTTCTGAATTTCAAAGTAGAAGGTATGAGAATGACTTATCTTCTAATTGTGCCAAATATCAAATTCAAAGTGATTCTAGTAGTAGAACATGTTGATGATACTTCAACATCTTCTGTCTGCCCAATGTCTTTTGGCCAGAACTAGCATGGGGTTTAAAAATGTTTGCAGGTAGACTGACAGAGTACAAACCTGCAGTCTGCCAGCTGCAAAACTGTCTGTTTAGTCTTTCAACCATCTAGTGGAAACTCAGCTAGATCCAGATAGACCTCGATTTGGGTTCTCACGGAGGCAATATAGCACTTGTCTTCACTGCCCATGCAGTTTTCCAAAATTGCTACCTCTTAACTAAACCCTCGGGAATTTAGATGGAAAAATTAGACACCTCTTCATTTAAGATCATCCAGGTTGACTCAGGAAAATGATTCTTACTTCCTGGGTTGAAGATGTCTGACAAAAAAGGAATATGCAATTTGGTTTATTCCCACGCTCACTGAAGTGAGCAAGATGTGCTTTCTCAGCAGACAACTCACTCTTGGGTTAAAAAAAGTAGGTGGAATAAGTGCTCTTCGGGCTCTGAGAAGTAGCTAAAATGACTGTGCATCCTTTGTGACTACGTCATGCAGAACAAAATAGCTGGTGTTTGGGGACATGGGTGACAGCAAACAATTCAATTCAGCAGGTGTACGCATACTGATTGTCTGAACAGAGCAGGTTGGCTCTTTCTGTGAAGAGATCTGCCTTCTCCCATTGCAGAAATACGTTAGTAGTTTGTTTTACTATATATTTTTTAAAATTATAAGTAATTAACCCTCAAATAACTTTTTTTCAAAGTCCTTGAGACCTGCACTAAAAGGTTCCCGCTACAAAGTCCCTAATTCTATGATTAACCACTCTCTGATGATTTAACAGCAAAGTGCTGCTGCTCTACCTGCCATTACACTGGCTTCATTCATTTTACAGGATGTATCAGAGTACATTAGTCTGATGTATTGTCAAAAATAATTACAGGGTAATCGTATTCTGGAAAGCAGATGTTTAAAAATGCTGTTTTCTTGCTCAACAGATCCCATCTCTGTGTGCATACAGACATAGCTGCCTCTTTCGTGGCTGAAATAGCCTTTGTGTGTTTTGGCTCTGCAAACAGCTTTTATACATAACACCATGAAAATGTGTTGAGTCCCTCGTGGGCATTCTCAACACAGTGATCCCCAACCCTGGGGTCATGGAATTATGCACAAACTTTAGAAAAGCACAGCTGAAAGATCTTAGGGCTGACAGATCTTGAATGAATTCACAGCTTGATTTTCTGTAAGCATCAAACGAGGAGAGAAGCTAGTCTGTGCATCTTGGAAAGCAAGCAGAATTTCCAGGGCTGGCAGAGCTCATCTCTTATTGATAAAGGGCACGTGTTTGATCTGAAAGTAATTAAGATCTAAGAAACATGTGCTTTACAAGTGGTGTCAAACAAATGCTGTATCTTGTGTCACTTTTCATTTTCTAACAACCCTGTTAAATGAAGCCATAGTTGTCCAATACTGCACTTTTTTTGTGCAAGAGCCTTGTTTCAGTGAGGTTAGTCTCTTCACCACATTGCTTCACTTCTTTCTTTTCAGTGTGTCATCAACTCAACCCTGGATACAAGTCAGTATTTCCTATTAGTTTTACAGGTTCATTTCAACTTAAAGAAATCTAAAACCATGTGAAAGTTTGGTGTTATAATGAAAAGTGATGATGAAAAGTGATAATTTGTAAATCAAATCCCTCCTTCTAAAAAAGTCATATACTGGACAATTTCTCACAAGCCAATAAACATCGTCCCTTCAGGTGGTATTTTTAGTGAGGACGTGTCATATCATAAAGACAGATACTGAGACATGTCATAAAGAACCATTACCAAATCTTCCACGGATTTTGCCCATTTGAAATAATCATGTTAAAGATGAAGGTGACTGCCAACCTCCAAAGTGGAAGAGAGACCATCAACAGATTAAAGAGTAGCCAAGCAACTTCAGAAAGAGCTTCAAAACAAAGGACTCATCGGGGAAAAAAGTGTGAGAGAAGCATGAAGATAGACAGGGTGTGAGACACCTTGAAGGGTAACCAGCAGTTGTCAAACCTGGTTTGACACTGCCAGAAGCTCTCCTGACAGCATTGCAACCCACATTCACATGAGAGCATAGTACCTGTGAAGCACCCTGTGGAGCCTATGCCCAGTCAGTAGCATGAGTGTATGGGGTGCAACAAGAGGGGACCCCCAACCAGGGTATGTATAAGGAAGCTAGTGGAGGGCCCTTTCTTTGCCTGCTTGGTGTCTTTTGTTTGACTGATAATGATGCCAAATGTGCTGCAGGTGAGTGATGTGTCATTAATAAATCATTAAACTGTTCCAATCCATATTTAGCTTAAATGATGAGAAATGAACCTTTTCCTCCTGGTACATTATTTGGACAGTGGGTGATAACACATGAGGAATCTTGTCTTACCATCTGCGTTACCAGAGAGGCTTGTATCTAATGGTTAATTTCCAGTTTCTATGAAGTTGATGGAGCTTCCTCCATTATTGATGAAGAAGCTGTGGAATGAATGGGTTTTAAAAACCCAATCCTCAGCCGTTGTCTACGCTAATGATTCCAGAGATTTTGAAAAAAGAGAAACCTTTGATCTTTATTTGGTAGGTCTTGATATGTCCAGAAAAGGGAGATGCAAAGCCAATGCATTACAGGTTGTCTGTGGTAGTTTTGCAAGCAAGGTCTTCAGAGGGCAGAGGTGTGGGGGTGTTATCTGCCCCAGGGTAAACCTGTGCAGTGGCATCACCAGAGCTGGTCAGTCTAGACTCCCTCAACTGCCAAGAATCAGTCCTAAGGCATGAAATACTGCATCAGTAAATTAGATACCAGAAGCAAGTCAAGTGGTTTGGATTGGGGTGGTAGTGGTAAATAAAAACCAAAGGCAAGGATGTCTCTGTTTCTCTGAAGTGAAACACATTGCAAAGGTGTCCTGGTCTAGTACATCTCATGGCAGGTGTAACTGTAACTCCTGAAAGATGGTGATTTGATTGCCTCATACAGTGACTCAGCAGATGACAAGTGATGACTGCACAGCCTGAGTGCTGCAGGAGGGACCTCCAACACTTTCTAAAGTGAATGAGCAGGACAACACAGATGGAAAAGATAATGCTTTGGCAAAGGCTTTCTGTTCACTCTATACCCAACACTTCACGGAATCATAGGATCATAGAATCATAGGGATTGGAAGGGACCTCGAAAGATCATCCAGTCCAATCCCCCCACCACAGCAGGATCTCCAAGTTCAGCGACACTCATACATTTCTTTCACATTTATGTAAATATATTCATGCCTCAGATCCTCACTGAGACCCTAGCTGGATTGTGAAATACTCAAAAAATCCTTTCAAGAGGTTTTGCTTTTATTACTATTTCATCAAATGTGCTTCCATTGAAAAACATGCTGTCCTTTTAAGAGGTAGCCTTGCAAGTCATTGCAGAAGAGATTGTAGTTGACTACTGAGATTAAAAAGTGATGAGTCACATACTTGAAAACACAACTTTGAGTCCTTTAAAATAAGACTAAAACTTTTCTCCTTCCCACTCCCCGCTGGAATGATGCAGTCAGGCTTGAGATGCCTTATGCCCTGTTAACGTTTCCTTCAGGGAGACTCCGACACTCCTTTCTTTAGGCAGTTTTCTGTCAAAATCTTTCTGTTTAAAACAGAGGGGAGAGGAGCACAGTACTGCTGCACTGAGCTACCTCACAGCATGTTGTGGGAAGGCAAATACCTCTGTGATGACAAAATACCTTCCAGTATTTCTTTTCACTAGGTAGGACAGACTTTACTGTAGCCAGCAAGTCTAACACCTCAGAAGTGGTGGGATCAGTTGGTTCTGCAGAAAGCAAAGCCCCTATGTGATTTTTGCACTTTTCCAGCCACTTAACAGCAATTTCAGCAAATATCCCCTCTGACTAAAAGTCTGGGTGTGTGTTGCGCTCTGATACTGTCTGTCATGCTGAGAGGTTACATGCCACTAGCTCGGAAGGCAAGTGCTTTCAGGGGCCAGGAACAGCACTATGTGAAGCACTGATAAGCAATCTGTACCAGAAGTGTTCCATTCTGAGCTCATTTTAAGTGTTTAACTTAATTCTTAAGGCTGAGATCTCAGGAATTCTTTCTGTTTTACTTTTTCCCCACCATCCTCATCTTCAGGTCTAGACTAATGAGCCACACAGAACTGAGGTTAAAGAACATCTGCAAGAACAGAACAAAACATAAGGAAAAATTGGCTAAGGAAATGAATTGGTTAAGGAAAAAGTAGAAGTAGGAAAGCCAGCAAAAATGTCAGTGGAAGTGATCAAAAGACAAATGAAAAATCCAACACATTTTAATGAAAACAACTTCCTGACTGAAAACAGAAAGGAAAACATCTAGAAATTGGTGAAGGGGGCTAAATTCACACAAGAGTGTTACCTGGCTCTAAAAAGGCCATGTTTGCAGTGAGAAATAAAATGGAGAGCATTTAGAGAGTAAAGAAGGTCTAATAAAAGGCCTGTTAATGGACTCCCAGCAAATATAAACAGAAAAAAGCCCATGGATTCAGGTCACATGTGGACTGCATTTAGTATTTCTGCAGCAAATGCAGTGTTTCATCGGGAGCAGCCACATCACCAGTTCCTGCAGACCTCAAGAAAGCTGAGACAGTGGCTGGGAAGAAGCTATCACTTCTAAGTAGCTTCAGTGGCTCCCCTGGAGCTGGATGTCTTCCTGGTGAAACAACAGCTGCTGCTGAGACAAGGCAGAAATGTACAGTTTGCAGAGGACTTTCAACAGTTGTTTGAAGCTGTAGCTTCTCCTTCTCTGGAGATACTAAAAACCCACCTGAACACAATGCTGTTCAGCCTGCTTGGGCAGGGGGAATCCTCTAGATGATCACCAGTGGTCCCTTCCAACCCCTTCTATTTTGTGATTCTGTTTGAACGAGAAAGAAGTGGGTGAAGGGCAATTCAATAAACACTGTCACTCCATGTATCCTGCTAGAAGGGGAGGTCTTTATGGATCTGTTTGCTGGTGGAGCTGACCTCAAGGAGTAGGATGCTCCCTAGCATGATCTAAGATTTGTGTGAGCAAGTGGAGAAAATCAAACGTACTTTGATTTCTGTGGAAGGGAGGAATGATCCTGGCAGTTACATTTGTGGGCAAATGAGATCCCCTCTCTCATCATGCAACAGAGAAAATGCTGAGGGTGGAAAACCCAAGACCGGTGAAAGCAGGAGCCATGGAGGATAGTACTGTAGACTTTCCCCATCATATGCAGCAGTCTGTAGCTCTCCCAAATCTTTCTTGTCCACAGTACCTCAAGCTTCCATGCATGCACTGCCCAAGCTCCCCTGTTGCTCCTAGGCCTTGACTCTGACTCTAACAAATTAGGGAGAAGAAAAGCAGAGGAGGTAATAGCAGCAGATCCTCTATAGGTGCAACATGACCGATTCTGTTGATAGGTCTGACAATTTACACCAACACAATTGCATTTTAATAATGCACCAGATAGAGCCATTTATGAAATATTACTCTCATAATTGTCTTGATAGGTACTTTGATTGGGGTAGGTACTTTGATTGAATCATAAACAAAGGGTAATGATAAACATTAATGCATCAGGTTGGCGTACGGTGCCTTACTGCTGAGGCTGGTGTTGCATGCAAGATGATTTACCTTCTTATTCAATCATCTGGATGCAGGAGTTAACAGCATATTGAAAGTAATCCCAAGGGCAAGATAAACTGGGACCAGCTGACCCCAGTAGAGGCAAAGAACTGATTAAAAGATGCTAAGGGACTGTATAATTTTGGGGGTTAATGGAGTGGACCAAGACTTAGTTTTCTGACTAATTCAGAAAATGAACAATTCAGGAAATTCAGAAGTGAACAATTTCTCTTTGCCCAGGCTTTCCATGGTGCTGGTTTCTGTGTAACTTGTATACTTGTGGGTTACATCACTAATAACAGCATTTAATCCTCCAATTCTACTTGATTTGGAACACACTAAATATTGAGTACAACAGAGAAGCCCCCAGGCAATGTGGTTTGTGACCTTACAGCACCATGGGCAAATAAATGACTTGTGAACACTATGGGAAGGACAACACCAAATGAAGTTCAAACTGGAAAAAGGTAAGACACAGCATGGAGGGAAGAGCAGCTGAAGCAGATTCCCTATAGGAGCATGAAATGAGGGCAATTTTGTGTGATGAGGAGCAAAAAAAAAGTAAGATCATCACATTATAGGACCAATTTGGGGCTGTTTACGCAGAGGCACCTCCTTGCAAAGCAGGAATCCAGCAAATCTTTCCATCTCTGTGGCATGATAGGAGCTGCAACATTGTGTGGGATGCTTAGTATCTTCCCAGAAACAATTGACTACTTCAGAGAACAGCAGAAGTGTCTGGGAAGATGGAGGAGTTTGGTGGCATGGAGGCAAGTGTGTGGAGTGTGCGTGACAACGTGAGAAACTAGAACAAACTCGTTTGGAATTGTCAACAAACTTTTGCAAGATGCCAGATGAATCTGTGTTACATACCTATGCTCAAAAATCATCAGTGGGAGCTTTGTGAATAGGGCCTCAAAAATGCTCAGAGGGCTAGAGCGTGTCTCTTATGAGGACAGGATGAGACTGTTGGGGTTGTTTAGCCTGAAGAGGAAAAGGCTTCTTTCCTCTGAAGAGGAAAAGGGGGACCTTATAGTAACCTTCCAGTACCTGACAGGGACCTGTAAGAAGGCTGGGGAAGAACAGTTTACAGAGGCATGGTATGATAGGATGAGGGGTAATGGTTTTAAACTGGAAAAGGGTAGATTAGGTTAGACATCAGGAAAAAGATGAGGGTGCTGGTTCAGTGGAACAGGTTGCCTAGAGAGGCTGTTGAAGCCCCATCCCTGGAGATGTTCAAGGTCAGGCTGGATGGGGCCCTGGGTGATTTGGTCTAATGAGTGATGACCCTATTTGTTGCAGGGGGTTGGACTAGATGACCCATGGAAATCCCTTCCAATCCAATCCATTCTAAGATTCTGTGAAATAACCTTGACAAATCCAAAAATCTGCACTGAAAGTGTTTTCTTAATATTTCAGTCCCGACTTTACTGCTTCATTTTGGAGGGGAACAAAGTGATTCCTAAACAGTGAGTATAATTTATCATTAAAAGGTTGTAATTCAGCCAAGCAAAACCACAAGTCTTTGGGAACTCCTAGAAAACCAATGGTGCAGAGATCTAATTGTTCAGATGGGAGGTCCATGAAAACAAACCAGAAAGTATCTGAACTAACTTAGAACATGGTGTTTTCAGAATGCATGTCATAGAATAACACCAGTACCATAGAACTACAGGACATTAGGGATTGGAAGGGACCTCAAAAGATCATCCAGAACAATCCCCCCGCCACAACAGAATCACCTAGTACTGTTTTAAGACAAAGAAAAGGTTCTCACTGAGGTGATCCTGTACCACAAAGCCTGCTTCTAGGAATTAATTTCCATAATAAAGTGTCTTAGTGTGCACTCAAGAACATCTGGCAATTATTTCATTTCAGAGAAGAAAAACCATACCATGAAACAAAATCCTTGCTAGTGTGTGCTTCTGGCTTATTAAAATTCATGGACATCCTGTACTAAAGGAAATTGCTTTTGAAGTGATTACTTAACAATTCCTTCACTGCACTTTAGCCCCACAGGTATAAATTATTTAGACATTTCCTTACAGATTATGGACACAGATGTATCACAGAAATAACTGACACTATTTCTTTAGCTCTTGTATTAGAGATGTGGCCAGTAGAAGGGTTTCTGAAAGCCTAATGCCTCATGGAACCAAGATTATTGTTTTCTCAAGTATTAATTTATGGTAATCATATCCTAATACTTTAACTATGAGTTGTTAATTATTTTGTCATACTGTGCTTTATCAGGATTATATTGTAAAGTTTCTATGAAGAGGCATCTGATACAGCACCTAATTATCATTATAGAAGCATAGAATAGCTTAAGTTGGAAGGGACCTCAGAGATCATCTAGTTTCAACCCCTGTGCCATAGACAGGGACACCTCTCACTAAACCAAGCCTTGAACATTTCCAGGGAGAGAGCATACACAGCTTCTCTAGACAACCTGTTTCAATGCCTTACGACCCTCTAAGTGAGAAATTTCATCCTAGGATTTCATCTAACTCTTCCATCTTCTATTTCAAAACCATTACCCCTGGTCCTACCACTAGAGTTCCTTGTAAAAGTCCCTCTGCAGCCTTCATGTAGTCACCCTTCAGGTACTGGAAGGTTGCCATAAGGCTGACACAGTCTCCCACAACATCCTCATTGCCATCATAGGTGATTGGGTAGTGAGGTGGATCATGAACTGGCTGCAGGACAGAAGCCAGAGAGTAGTGGTCAATGGGACAGAGTCTAGTTGGAGGCCTGTATCTAGTGGAGTCCCCCAAGGGTCAGTGCTGGGACCAGTCCTATTCAATTCAATCATTAATGACTTGGATGAGGGATTAGGATGCACTGTCAGCAAGTTTGCTGATGACACAAAGCTGGGAGGAGTGGCTGACACCCCAGCAGACTGTGCTGCAGGACCTGGACAGGCTGGAGAGCTGGGCAGAGAGAAATTAAATGATGTATAATGAGGGCAAGTGTAGATTTTTGCATCTGGGCAAGAACAACCCCAGGTACCAGTATAAGCTGGGGACTGCCCTGTTGGAGAGCAGTGTAGGAGAAATGGACCTGGGGGTCCTAGTGGCCAGCAGGATGACCATGAGCCAGCAGTGTGCTCTTGTGGCCAGGAAGGCCAACATTATTCTGGGGTGGATCAGAAAAGGAGTGGTTAGCAGATTGAGAGAGGATCTCCTCCACATCTACTCTGCCCTGGTGAGACCACATCTGGAGTATTGTGTCCAGTTCTGGACCCCTCAGCTCAAGAAGGACATGGAGCTGCTGGAGGGAGTCCAGTGTAGAGCAATGAGGGTGATGAAGGAAGTAGAACATCTCCCTTATGAGGAAAAGCTGAGGGAACTGTGTCTCTTTAGCTTGGAGTACAGGAGACTGAGGGGTGACCTCATTAATGTTTATAAATATGTGAAGGGAGGGTGTCAGAAGGATGGAGCCAGGCTCTGCTCAGTGGCATCTAGTGATAGGACAAGGGGCAATAGGTGTGAGCTGGAACATAGGAGGTTCCATGTAAATATGACAAGGAACCTTTTCACAGTGAGGGAGCACTGGAACAGGCTGCCAAGGAGGGTTGTGGGGTCTCCTTCTCTGGAGATGTTTAAGACCCACCTGGATGTGTTCCTGTGTGACTTGGTCTGGGTGATCCTGCTGTGGCAGGTGGATTGGACTAGATGATCTTTTGAGGTCCCTTCCAGTCCCTGATGTTCTGTGATTCTGTGATAAGCATAGAACTCATTAAGTAGTCCTAGTGTATGGTAATAGAACACGTAGTAGTGATAAGGAAGGGCTTAGAATTGCAGCAGCATCACTTTTAAGCATTGAGAGAAATTGATCTTTCCCTTACCCAGCAAACATGTTGCCCCACATGGTATTTACACGTTTTCCTCTTTTAACTGTAGAGACTTTTGTACACACTCCTCAGACAGGCACGCTGAATGTACTGGGGCTCAGGAGATGTTTGGAGAAACATTACAGATTCAAAACCCAAATGAGGGCTCCTCTGTGTGTTGATAACCAGATGAGAGTCATGGGGCTAAAAATAGAGCTTGTCAGCTGCAATTTTTGTTATACACCAGCTCCACTTGGAATTGGCTACGGCCAGGATGAGCAGAGTCTGCCTGCGCTGTACTTGTTCCCTACCCTTTTGATCTAAAGCAGATGTTACCTATTACAAGCAGAAGGCCTGTGTTCCATGCCAAACCAAGTTGGGAATATTCAGTGGAAGGCTTTGGCAGAGGTGCACTCCAGAGGGGAGACAGGCACGTCGTGATTGACCACTTTCAAGTTATTATACTGCAGGTTTTCTAGGCTCAGGAGACAGCAGGAGGCAAACTCACACCTCGTTACCACACCAGGGGGTTCAGGCTGCTTTGTGTAACATGCCAGGTACAGAATTTGAGCAGTAGTTTTGGAAAAACTAAAGAGAATAAGAAAGAAAGGGACTTCCTGAAGTACCTGCATACAAGGGGACCCGGCTAAAACTAGTGTCAACGTTTCATCTGAAAAAAAGCAACAATACGGACTCTTTGTGTCATCTGTCATGATTTTGAGTCACTTCTCCCCCCCGAATGATGACTTAATGAATAATGTGATTAGATCCATCCTGTGCACAACTCACACATCACCGTCCTTGACGGAGATGATCCAGTCTTCCTCTCTCTCCACAGCTGCTGAGGTCTCTGTACGACGAAGCACACGGTTTCATTGTTGACACTCAGTTTCTCAAAGCAGATGTTTTACACATTCTTGGGGATGTGATTTATACAAATTAGTTGAAGTGGCAACGGCAATGGGATTGGTGGCATTTGTAACTGAAATGAAAACATTCGCATTGCCGATTGCTCTGTTTCTGGAACTCTCATATGAAGTTAGCAATTTTTCTTATCCGATTACAGTCCCATTCCAGCATACGTCTCTTTTTCCCATTAAAAGTCAGTTACTTGGGCTCTAAACAGCGGAAAAATTAAACACCAATTAAAGCAATTAGAAAAAGACTAATTTCGTCTGTCGAGTCTGGTTCTGCATCCCCTTTAGATGTGCATCTTCCATGAAGGTCAACAGGAGGTTTATGAGCGAACATGCATAAGGATCAAGCCTTGGAAGAAAATTGTATTAAGGTTTTATAAATAACTAAGTTTGGGGTTTCTTTCCGGATGAATTAAGTAATTGAAAGAATTAATCACAGGTCAATCTGAAGTATATTTTCTTCACAAAAACACAACCTTGGTTTTGGGGAAAAAAAAAAGTAAATTACTAAAATTATTTTGAAACAAAAATAGATTAATGTGTTTTAGACAAAAAGGGTTAAACAAAATGTTTCATTTATTGTGTCCTGATGTGTTTAGATACCTCTTTTAAGATCAGAGATATTTGAATCACTTTTAAATTCAGTTCAAAACAATCTGCTTTGAGAAGAATCCTTGCTTCAAAAATGTTTTTAAAGGAATATGTTCACTTTATTTTTTAATTTGTGTTTTATTTAATCCAAACCATTTTGGCAGAGGGGTATGAATTGTATTGCAGCAATCTGTAACTAGTATCTTTCAGTGAACAGAGATGATAGAAGAAGGTAGGAAATACTGGCATCGGTCTCTGCTGCAGGTTTGGCTGCTTGCGGGTTAATTCCAGTGGAGCCATGGCCCGCTGCCTGCACATCATTTGTTTCCAAAAGATGATGCATCAAATCATTTTTCTGCTGGAATCAGAGCCTCCTACCCTGCTTCCTGAGTCACTGCATTTTTTAAGCATCGAAATATTAAGCAGTCCTTAGCTGGAAGGACATAGAAGAAGATAATAAGGTGAGGAGTTCTGAATAATAATGGGATCTCCTGATGGAAATAGTGACTGAAAGGCATGGTGCTTGCTGATGTCTTTTAAATGGAGCTGAGACATGAACATGGCTTAAGTGAAAAATGTTTCCACCAAGGTGACGTGGAGATGGCCCCCATCTTCATGTCTCAATATGCCCATCACAGTGAAGCATCAGCCATCTCGAATACAAGTTACAGGGGATAATGAAGACAGAGAAAAGTGTCGTTGGAGGTCATGCTCACAGTCAGTGTCACTATTTTCCCATCTCACTCAGCTGCAACATGCAGGGACACAAGTTGGTGCATTAATACTGCTGCAAAATGCCTTTGGGGAAAGAGAACAGGGAAAGTGGTGGGACACGGCGGGTTGGGTTGGTGTCCCTCTTCAGGAATCAAAGTGCTGGCACGTTAAAAGTCCACTTCTGCAGTGAAGCCTTTGGGTTACTCTAGGGCCAGTGATATTCAGGGCTCCAAGAATGGTGGTGGTCTCCTTTACAGCCTTGGAGCCATCACTGTCCTTGCCTTTCCCTAGAAGTATCAGGACGCCTATAGAAACTGCTCAAATTTACATAGGGTCTGTATGATGATTTACACCAAACTAGACTTCACTAAGTGTAAATGCAATGGCAATGGTCAAGTTTTGTTCTTCTACATTAATCTATCGCTCCTTATTCAGTGTTGGTCTCAGATTAACTCATATCATGGAATCGTAAAGCATTAATTTGAAGGAGAGCTACAGAGTTCATCTAGTCCAGCTCTCTGCTCACAACAAGGCAACCTCAAAGCCAAAGCAAGCCTCCCCCCAGAACCTTCCCCAGGTGACTTTTGAGTATCTCCAGGGGTAGAGTTTCCACAGTCCTTATAGTACAGTTTGCACCAATAATTTATTGGCTGATAGTTACAATAGGAAGAGGATTGAGAGCGTGTGTCTGCAGGGATGGAGACAGGTAGTTAAGAGCTTTTCCTGCTGATGCTCTCAGCTAAGTGGGCAAGAGGAGGTCTGCCCTACAGAGACAGTTTTGGGACAGTACTGCACAGGCTAGAGCCCCTTCATCAGAGCTGGCCCAGGACCAGAGAGCAGATGTACCCTTGTGTCCTTCTGCACTCACTGGTGCAAACACAACCATGTGGGCTAACACGGCTCTGGTGAGGGGTAGAAGGAACAGCTGGGTTGCTTCTAGTATCATTTCTTGATAATTTTAATTTTGAAAATAGAACAGATTAAATCAACTGCAAGTCCTGGGAACCTTGGAAACGCTGTATGGCAGTCAGTCTTCCACTTCAGTTTTATTTCTGTATTCTCCTCGCTGCAATCCCCATGGTAGCAGACAATTCCAATTTAACAGAGGTCAGTATCTTCAGATATAAGTGAGATCTGCTTTTTCAAGCTACTGGTTTTTGTCCTAGCTTTAAAGAAAACAACAAAACAGAAAGAGAAGAAACAAACCAAAACATTTGTTCCAGGCAAGAGACAGGTCAGGTAACTTCTCTAGGTGATCATGAGGCTGTCCAAAGGCATTTATAGCTGGGCAGCGTGCAGACACTCATAGGGGGTCACACTACCTCACAGCAGCTCCTGCAGCATCCTGGCTGCTGGGGAGAAGTGGAAGCAGATGAGGCTTCCCCACGTGGAGCTCACGAATCTCAGTGTTGCTGAAAGTGGAGCCCTTCTGCCCACTGTGTCTGGCCTGCAGAGAGGTCTCTTCTGCTCCACTCTCTCTGGCATGTTTCCTGGAGCAGCCAAGCACACGGGCAGAGCAGATACCATCCTTTCCAAACATCCATTTTCCTAATCACCCTCCCACTTATCTACTTTGCATGGAGGGCTTCTAGTCAGAGATAGGAAGCAGTCGGGTGCCTTGCCACAGAGCTATTTTTTTTCTATATTTTTTTCCCTCTTACTTTTTGTTTTTGAAGATGGAACTTGAACTGAATTTGCACCTCTCCTGTCTGTACAGTGTTTCCAACTCCTTTTCTTATTTCTCCATGTCTGTCTTGCTTTTTTCCCCACTTTGTCTTTGTAACCACCCTTGCACTACAAAATTTTTTCTTATAATGCAAAACCATGCAGAGCTATTTTTTTTCCTGTCTTCTCCCCCACTTTGAATGAAGCACTCCAGCTCTACTGCCTAACTAATTGCTTTTGATCTTGCCAAAGTTCAGGTTACTGTCTCTGATATTCTTCTTCATCTCAGCAGCCTACATTTCCACCTAATGAATACTGATGAGTTAGACACTGGAAAGTGCCTTTGGTCAAACAGCTTGCCTTGTTCAGAGTCCTCAGTAGATCTGAGTAATTATAAATCTGTCAGTCCAATCTTCTTTGCCTTCAGCATGAGCTATGATGGCTTCTAATATAATGGAGTTTATCAGTAGGGATTTTTCTGGAAGGTTTTTTCTGGGGAATGGGTTTGATTATGTCACATAGAGCTGCTGGGTCCCTTTTCAACACACACTTGAGCTCCTGAGGTCAGCCAAAGTGTGCAACAACTAACTGACTTCATTATCTACCTGCAACAGTAGACTTTGTTTTGCAGGTTTTATGATATGGAAGCCAGAGAATCTCTAGATTCTAGATGAAAAAACCCAGAGATTCAAGAGGAAATGGTAATCTTCTGGTCAGTAACATTTGACCCTTTGTGCCAACAGCCACAGAAAATCACCCAAAGACAGCAGCTGGGCTGACAGAGGGGTAGAGTTGAGAGAAACATCAGAGGATGTTTCTCTTATTGTTGGTTGCATGTCTCCAGCTTTTCTGGCCACACATCAGTAACAGAGCTTGGGTAAGGGTGTGTGATAAGGGGCACTTCATTGTTTTGTACTTTTGAAGGGCTTTCTACCTTTCTGAAAGAAAAATACAAATCTATGGCTCTAGGTGGAGTTAATTTAGGCTACCAGTCGTAGAACCCATTCTACATCTGCAATGTGGACTTCCCAACCCAGGAACCTGGTCACTGTGCTTCCAGAGTACTGTGCAAGGAGGAAATCTCCTCTGGGTCACCAACCCACGCAAGAGCAGATGGTGCACAGCAGCACAGGAGGGATCCAGTGTGCTAGATTCCCATTCTGTGTAAGGATGGGACTACAGGAGCTTGCCTTACCCAGTGCAAAGCACAGACTTGCCCCCACCTTGTCATTAGCAAGGATGGCAGTTTCTTCCACACCTCCAATGAACATGACGACATCAGAACCACTAGGTTCTAACATAACTGTCTGGAAAATCCAATGCAGCCTTTAACTTGCTGTTGGGACCCAACCTCGGTGTTATCTTTTCACCCTACAAGCACTTCTTTTCATACCAATGGCTGCAATTGCAAACCTGGCCATTTCTTCATGGGGACATTTAGCCTAGATTTCAGGACCCCAACAAAGCTGCTTGGGAGAAGGGGTGCAGCCTTGGGGGGGATACCTCAGCAGACAGCCCCAGCACAGGAGCAGAATCTAGAGAGATAGAGCTGGATTCACCCTGATCAAAAACAGAACCTCCAACATAAACACATCCTTTACACTTATTTCTTACTTGTCTGAAGCTGCTGAGCTCAAGCTCAAGATAAAAGCTGTGGAAATGATTTATGAGCTGTAACTAATGTTGTAAGACAAAAGGCAAACTGATTTGTGTGTTGATGGGGCAGTGCAGGCACAGTTCATTAGCCAACAGCTTGTCTTCCTCTTACACTCTGCTAATAGCACTTCATGACAAAAGAAGAGCTGTAAACACGTTCTAGGAGTAGGACTGAGCCAGGATCCAGTTTACAAGTGCAGCTTTGTACATAAACAGGTGCTTCAAAATTGCTCTGACAGACGCCTACATTTGTTTGTTGAAGGCAAGGCAGAGAAATAGCTGCATAGAGCAGCTACGTGCCTCTTTGAGCAGGAGCATGTCTTCCCTAGAAAAACCTGCGGGCAGAAACGTTTGTGTTAGCACAGCTGGAATACGATGCTCTGTTTTGAAAGATTCAGCCAAGCAGTTTTCCCCTGCATTCCTTAGAAACAGATCAAAACCACATTTTTCCAAAGGAAACTTCAGAAGTTTGTTTGCAAACAAATATGCACTAAACTGCTCTTGAAAGCAGAGCTTTTAATTTTTTAACTGAAGCTGCTCACCGAAGGGAGTTGTATTAGAGCTGCTGCTTTTGGCAAGCACGTTAGACACTGAACAAAGTGCCCTTTGTGCTGCTGCTGCCCACGAGGAACAGAAGGATGGCAGAGCACTGGAACACGGGCTGTCCAGGGAGGTTGTGGAGTCTCCATCTTTGGAGACATTTAAAACCCACCTGAGTATGTTCCTGTGCAACTTGGTCTAGGTGCTCCTGCTCTGGCAGAGAGATTGGCCTAGATGATCTTTCAAGGTCCCTTCAGATCTCTAATGTTCTTTGATCCTGTAATTCTGTGATTAAACCCACACAAAGGAACCCAGTCTTCCTGAAGGCTTGTGGAGCTCCTACACATGCTGATAGCCACCTGCTGAGACTCTCAGACTTACAGTGGGTGATCAACTTGCACTAATCTAAAACAAAAGAAACAGAAGCAAAAAAACCTGCAAGAAAACAAAAGCTCAACTCACGTGGCCTCGCTTTGCTGTTCCTTACAGCAGTGATAACCAAAATTACACTGCTGCTTACCTGGGAACACGCAGGAGACTGATGCTGCTTGTATCTCTAAAGCACAGAGCTGGGAAGAGCCACAAAAACACCTTCATCTGGCATCAGCAAAGTTCCCCTGGCCAAGCCTAGCCTGGGTCAGCATCTCAGTGAGCCTGTGCCACCCCCCTGATGGGTGTTCTGGCAGAACCAGGAGCTTTATGGAGCTCTGGTGTGAGAGTGGGGCTGTGCTTGCAGGTGGGTGCCATTTGCACGTCAAACTGTCTGGCATCACATAGTTCACTTCGTGTAAAGCAGCTTGAGGGCTGCTCGATGTTCTGCCAAAGCCCACGTTTCTTAGAGAAAAAAGCCCCCAACGACAAAACTAAAAGGATTTCTTCAGGCTTCTTTTGCCCCCTGAATTTGGGGCGTGTAATCCTCTGCTACAGCCACAGAGTGGGGCCATTGTCGTTGGGAGCACACGAGGGGCTGTGGCCCTGAAAGGGTCATTCAGCTGGGGAAGCAGCTGGGCTGTAATTCACAATGTTTCCTTAGACAGCCCTAACAGATGCAGCAAAAACAACTCTGTCAAGGACAGGAGGTGTATGCATTTTGTAAATAATCTTCCCACGCAGATGTCTTTCCCAGTGATCTCACAGAAAAAAGACACAGAACGATTCTGAAGGTAAAAAGCTTGAGTAGAGCAGAGTGTGATGTTTCATGGGCATTCAGATTTACAGGGTACCACAGGGTTAGAGGGATTTCCAAGTATATATATCAACCACCTGAAGCCATGGAGCTTTGGAGTCACATATTACATGGCACTGATGCCATGAGCCTTACAGAGGGCTTAGGAAGAACTGAAGGGTCTCAGTGTGAAAGACACTGTGAAACACAAACCCACCACAAAGAGGCTGTGGGAAAGCTGGAAAAGGCTGTGGCTGCAGACAGGAGGAGGAACGGAGTAGCTCTTTAATAACAAGTGATTGAACAAATCACACCCTAGTATGGATATGGTTTGCTCAGCTCCAGAGTTGAGAAAACACATCAGGAGCCAGTGAGCTGGAAGCTGACAAGTTTTGGCACTGACAGGTATCACAGAGTATAGCACGGACAGGGGACCTCTGAAGAGCATCTTCTTGTGCCCTCCAACACAAAGCAGGGTCAGCTGCAGGCAGGTTGCTGGGTTCCATAGATGGAGTCTGGGCAACCTGTGTCAGTGTTAGACTACCCTCGCGGTGAAAGATTTCCTGTTCAGGTGGAATTTGTGTGTTTCAGTTTGTGCCTGTTGCCTCTTGTCCAAACACTGAGAAGTGTCTGACTTCCTCCTCCCTGTATGAGATTCTTACATACACTGAGCCTCCTGAGCCTTCTCTTGACTAAACAGTCCCCTCTTCCTCAGCTTCTCACATGAGGGATACTCCACTCACTTAATCATCTTAGTAGCCCTTAACTGGCCTCAATCAGTAGATCTACAGGTGTCTTCTGCTGGGGAGCCCAGAACTGGACACAGCAATCCAGATGTCCCACCAGTGTACACCCTGTGTGTTCTGGTGGCCTGTGTTTGATTTAGTGTCCACCAGCACCCTCCCAATCTTCTCTGCAGAGATGTTTTCCAGCTGGTCAGCCCCCAGAATTTACTTGTTTCTGGGGTTATTTCTTCCCAGGTGCAATTTACCTTTGCTGGACTTCATGAGATTCCTCTCACAGAATCACAGAACATTGGGGATTGGAAATGACCCCAAAAGATCAGTCCAATCCCCCTGCATTCCTTCAGGCTGTCCAGGTCTGTTTGGTGTGTGAGTGACAGAAAGAAGGGGAAGCAGAGAGGTGAAGAGAGAAAATACAGACATTTGATGAAAATGAAGACTCTAGTCTGTGATTCAGTTTACCATGGTGAGAAAGCCCTGCAATTGGTTCTTGGATCTGGTGGATCCAACTTGTTTCTGCTCCAATTTGTCCTGACAAGGACAGGTGCAGTCAGCTGAAACTGCAGTGACTGTATATGACCCCATGCACCAATGCAGAGCAGGAAACTGCTAACAGCATCTAGTAAACTACAAACCAAAATAAAATGTGTTTTCAGTTACCTTTGGTGCTTTGTGCAGGCTGAGAAACACTTTTTGTTCTTGTGAAGTTTGACAGTTACTCGTTGAACAAAGTCAAGGGGTATTCAGTGGTCTGTATTTAATATTAAATGTGTCTATATCTGCAAGAATAAATGGGAAACACAGCACTGGTGACAAATACCCAACACAGACATCTCCACTTGTGGTCTTATCTGTGGTTTTGATTAAATTCCTGCATGTGCTGCACAGGAAACAACAATTCTACAACTTGATTGGTAAGAGAAGACAGTTGAATGGTTGATTGCTCCATTGTGATTTGCAGTTAATTTATTTTTATCTATGAATCAACACACAAACATATTCAGTTACAGCTTTGGAGCTTGGCAGCACTTTCAGAAAGGTAATAATGTTTCCTGATCCTTTTTCAGTAGTTAATTCTTTTCCCAAGGCCTATCATCAACTGAGCCAGTAATGTGCCAATGGCATCCTGGGGTGGATCAGAAAGTGGGTGGTTAGTAGGTCGAGAGAAGTTCTCCTCTCCCTCTACTCTGCCCTTCTGAGACCACATCTGGAATATCATGTCCAGTTCTGGGCCCCTCAGTTCAAGGACACAGAACTGCTTGAGAGAGTCTAGCACAGAGCCACAAAGATGATGAAGGAAGTGGAACATCTCCCTGATGAGGAAGGGCTGAGGGAGCTGGGTCCCTTGAGCTTGGAAAAAATGAGACTGAGGGGTGACCTCACTAATGTTTATAAATATGTGAAGGGTGGGTGTCAGGAGAATGGAACCAGGGTCTTCTCAGTGTCATCTAGAGATAGGACAAGGGGCAATGGGTGTGAGCTGGAACATAGGAGGTTCCACATAAATATGAGAAACAACATCTCCACGGTGAGGGTGACAGAGCACTGGGACAGGCTGCCCAGGGAGGTTGTGGAGTCTCCTTCACTGAAGAAGTTTAAAACCCACCTGGATGTGTTCCTGTGTGACTTGGTCTAGGTGATCCTGCTCTGGCAGAGGGATTGGACTAGATGATCTTTCAAGGTCCCTTCCAGTCCCTAATGTTCTGTGATCCTGTGATTGCAATGAAAAGTGACTTACAAGCACTTTTTGCCTAGATTAATAAAATTTCCAGAGACTAAATGCATTCACCAAACCAGTTTGGCTCAGAGAACCTGCAGGCTTGGGTTCTTTATTAATCAGCAAATGTTTTTACAAATTGGCTGGAGAAGTACTGGAACAGGTCACCCAGAGACATGAAGGAAGTCCCATTTTGGTGACATTCAAGGCCAGGTTGGATCTGATCTAGCTGAAGATGTCCCTGCTCACTGCAAGTGTTTGTCCTCGATGACCTTTAGAAGTCTTTTCCAACCCAAAGCATTCTATGATTCTTTGACTGTCATGAGGAGCTAATCACCACCGTAAGTCATTACTCCTTACCATGCTGCAAGGTCACTTCACAAGTGGAAAACCACTCCATCATCAGCTGTATGTTGCTTGACACTGAACAGATGTATTTTTAATGACTGTATTTAAACCAGGCTTCCCAAATTTCTCTTTTAAAGCCTGTGTAGTTAATGGCAGGATGTGTCTTGCTGATGGACACGTTGACAGCTTGGCAGGTGGGTATTTGTAATAAATCTGGTTGGGAAGTCTTCAAGGGTAGAGCAATTGTGCTGTGCTCTTGCTGAGACCATCTCGTCACCCAAAGCCACACACGCTGCTATGCCAGCAGCAGAAATGGCAGTGACATACCCCAGCTTGGGTCTCTCCAGTGACCTGGGTCCTGCCATGAGTGCAAAATCTGCATGGACTTGGGTTGCTGTACAAGAACAGGGCTGTACTCACATGGCTGCAGACACAGTGGGAGGCTGCAGCCATAGCAAGTCATGCCTGGCATTTCAAATCACTCCTTTGATTATTTGCCTTTAATTCCCAGCTGCCCAGAGGATCCTGTTTACAATGCTGCCACTTATTTTACTGCAAAAATTGAGTGCTGGTTTACATTTTGGTCAGGGTTACATCACGACCCAGACTATGGTGTTGCAAAGAGATTGTGAAACATCATCCAGTTTTCACCCCCTCATCTCTGAGCTCTCAATATGCTGATGGAGAAAAGGAACAAGGCCACTGCCTTTTTCCTTCACATCTCTTACTACCTTCAGGTGCACCTTGCACCTCCTGAAGGTCACAGAATCACAGAATTATTGAGGCTGGAAAAGACCTCTAAGATCATCAAGCCCAGCTTATGACTTAACATCACCACAACCTAGACCATGGCACTAAGCGCCACGTCGAGTCTTAAACACCTCCAGGGTCGGGACTCCACCACAAACCTGGGCAGTTCATTCCAGTGTCTGATCACCCTTTTCATGAGAAAATACTTCCTAGCATCCAGCCTAAACCTCCCCTGGTGCAGCTTCAGGCCCTGCCCTCTCCTTCTATCACTGGTTGTCTGGGAGAAGAGCCCAATTCCCACCTGTCTACAACTTCCCTTCAGGTAGTTATAGATAGTGATAAGGTCCCCCCTGAGTCTCCTCTTCTCCAGGGAAGCTCCAGCTCCCTCAGCCTCTCCTCATCAGACTTTCTCTCTAGTCCCTTTCCCAGCCTCGTTGCTCCTCTGGACCCGCTTCAGCCCCTCAATCTCTTTCTTGAAGTGAGGGGCCCAGAACTGCCCCCAGTATTCAAGGGAAGGTCTCACCAGTGCTGAGTACTGGAGGAGAATTACGTCCCTAGTCCTGCTGGTGACACAAATCCTGATATAAGCCATTAGTGACCCCGGGCACACTTCTGGTTCATGTTCAACTAGTCGTCTCTTTCTGCTGGGCTGCTCTCCAGCCACTCATCCCGCAGTCCGTAGCTGCATGGGGTTACTGTAGACAAAATGTAGGACCCTGCACTTGGCTTGTTAAACCTCAGACCGTCAGAGCCCAGTCTTCCTGCCATCATGCACATCCCCATGTCTACCCTCCATCCCAGCATGTATTTTTGGAACTTCAGAACCAAATCTGGTGAGGAGGTCCTCACCAGTACACGTTATCTTTGTCCCTGCTGACTCTGCTCCTGTAAGTACACATATCTTGTGTCTAAAGGACAGTTTAGGAGCTATTCAGTTTCTAGCTATAATTGTATGTAGATCTTTTTAAATAAACCACAGGTTTGTACTGGTATCCAGTAAGAATAAGCTACAGTACCAGTGCAGGACGCAAAGGAGTTGAGGGATGTTTATGATTCAGCAGGAAGAGCTGCCCTCTGGAGGAGCAAGTAGTTTGGCAAAGGAGATGCAGCGAGGTCCACAAATACCTCCAGCAGCGAGCATCGTTGTTGTATTCACTTTACTCAGTTAACCAAAGGGACTCAGAAACCAAAAGCTACAGAGGCTTTACATCGAACGAGTTTGGAGTACAAGCAACCAAAAGCAACGTTCCTCATGAAATGGACTTTAGTTGCACTTTGCAAACATCAATAAATACTGAAAAAGACCTGCAAATTAAAATGAAAAGAGAAACAATACCAACAACCTGAAATTGTCCTAATATTTATAATTTAAGCTGATTTTTTAATATACTTTCGCAACAGGGATTTTGCCCACGCAGAACTCCTCATCTAATTAAAAAAAAAAGGAAAAAGGAAAGTAGCAGGGTGTTACTGACACAAAACCAGAGACACCATCACAACTAGAGCAGAAGAATGACACGTCCAGTTAGAACCACGTAGCAGTGTGGTGGGAGTACTCCTGATGAACACCACATACGTGTGAGAAAAAGCATCACTAGCACAGGCGTGACATGACGATCAGGTGTCATTACCCAGTGTCCAAAATGAGAAAGAACATTAGTAAAAGGGGAAATGAAGACCAGAAAGGCAAAGGGAAAAAAGACCTAAGGAAACTTCAAAAGCCACCTCTTCACAGTAGTCTTCTAAGGCAAACGTAGCATGCACTACCTCCCCGAGAAACCAGATAAAACCCTTCTGTTCCCTGGGTGTTTCCTTTCATTTACTTTCATGAAGAAAGGTTAGAGAGAGCAGAGCGCTGAGAAGAAATGCTACAAACCTCTAAGTTAGTGAAAGAACTTCCAGCATCACTATTATATTCTGGATAGGAGGAACTGGAAGAAATGATGTTTTTCAGCCTCTGAAGCGCAATGATCAATAGCAAAAGGAGAAAAGCTAAAAGACTAAGGAATATAGAAACATAGACATAGACATTGGATAAACGGCCAGGTGATGAATCCACTGAGGTTGAAAGGGATGTGGGATACAGCTCTAGAAAAGTCCCATTTTCCATGTTTCCTACAAATCCAGAGGAAGGGTCAGGTTCTGACATTTTTGGCTTTGTGTTTTAAAAATCACAGCAGATCGTGAATTCAGAGGCAGTTTTAGCAGCATAACAAAGGGTTTACTTCCATCGCAACGAGGAGATGACAAGTCAGATGGTGATCAAGGTTATCCTTTACTGCTCAAGCCCAGGATGATGCGAGATTGTGCCCTTTGGAACTGCAAGGGAAAAAAAAGCAAGATTAGTTTACTAGCAAATAATGCGATTTAATGTGCTCCTGATACAGTCTAGTTCCTAAGAGTTACAAGGTGTTATTCCTTAGCACTCAGCTGCGATTCTTAAAGCACTAATAACTGTCTCTATAGCTCTATTTTCCAAAATCATAGAATCCTTAGGGATTGGAAGGGACCTTGAAAGATCATCTAGTCCAATCCCCCTGCCAGAGCAGGATCAACTAGATCAAGTTGCACAGGAACATATCCCGGTGGGTTTTAAATGTCTCCAGTGAAGGAGACTCCACAACCCCCCTGGGCAGCCTGTTCCAGTGCTCTGTCACCCTCACTGAGAAGAAGTTCCTCCTGATATTTATACGGAACCTCCGATGTTCCAGCTGACACACATTGCTCCTCATCCTATCACTAGATGACATTGAGAAGATCCTGGCTCCATCCTCCTGACACCCACCCTTCAAATATTTATAGACATTAATGGGGTCACTCCTCAGTCTCCTTTTCTCCAAGCTCAAGAGACCCAGCTCCCTCAGCCTTTCCTCATAAGGGAGGTGCTCCACTTCCTTCATCGTCCTTGTTGCTCTACGTTGGACTCCCTCCAGCAGATATGTATCCTTCTTGAACTGAGGATCCAGAACTGAAGACAATACTCCAGATGTGCTCTCACTAGGACAGAGTAGAGGGAGAGAAGAACCTCTCCTGATCTGCTATCCACCCTNTTCCAGATGTGCTCTCACTAGGACAGAGTAAAGAACCTCTCCTGATCTGCTATCCACCCTGCTTCTGATCCACCCCAGGATGGTGTTGGCCCTCTTGGCCACAAAAGCACATTGCTGGCACATGGTTATCCATGAGAATGGCCAAATCACAGCTGACTTTAGGACTGATGGATGCCAATCTCAACCCTAAATACATCCAGGCATTGCTTAGAGGTGCTGGCTGAGCAAAATCATGTCTGAAAGTGTGCTGTTAATGCAACAGGAGAGATGACACCAGGCCTGGATTAATTTACTAGTACATGCACATCCATAGTGTTTTCATGGATCAAAGGTTACATTCCAGATGTTGTTTTATTGATTATTTTTGCAATTATTAGTGTTTTTTGCAGCTTTTGATACTTTTAATGAAGCCTCCTGATGGGCTACAAGACATGCAGTGGCACAAAAATACCAGATAAAGCCATTCTTCTTGTGGTAAATAACTCATACTGACAGCCAGAATTTTATAACCCTAATAGTATTTTGTCCCACAAGAAGCAGTATTTATTGTTCCTCATGGAATAAGTCACTGAACAAAGAGAGATCTTTATGAGATTATATTCCTTTTGAACAGTCTTTAATTTAGTGATCCAAAATTAACTGATGGAACAACGCATCCCTTTCATGTCCTGGAAGCAGTTAAGTGCATTATAGCTAATTTATCCTTTTTAAAAGATAAGCTTTGATATAAAAGATGTTTATCCTTGATTACCCAACATAATGAAAAGCAGATCCATTATTAATTTAATTGCTCAAAAATAAAGTAAGGATGAATTCATATAAATTCTTCAACATGGCAGAAGATAAAAGACTTTAAATTCTTCACAAATTTGAAATCTGCTATGTTCTACTTTCATTATTAACAGTTTTGGCCCAGGTACAAGGAATAACTTTGGTGTGGGGCTTTCTTTGAAATCAGCAAAAAATTTATGGTCTTAAATGGGACTAATCAGAACTGGGCTAATTTTAACTGAGCATTTTGTAGTGAGATCAGAGACACTGTAAACTCCTGCTCCAGATATGGCTCAGATCCTAGAAGTCTCACTCACACTGCATAATGATGTGCTGTGTAAATAGATCTCACCATAAAATATAACTTCAGCTAAAGTGGCTCTTTGGATAGTACTTTAGCAAGAAGAAAACAAACCTGTGTTGTTTTAATCGACGTTTTAAAAGATGGACCTAAAACATAAGGTCCTACACAGTTTAAAAGGACTTGTGGCAACCATCTGTATGCACCCTTTTGGAATAAGTCAGCAAAATCATACAGACAGCATGTAAACATATCTTGTCCAGGAATAGAATCACAGAACAGCCTAGGTTGGGAGGGACCTCAGAGATCATTTAGTTTCTACCATCCAGCCATAGGCAGGGACACCTCTCACTAGACCAAGTTGCCCAGGGCCCCGTCCAACCTGGACGTTTCCAGGAAAGTAGCATCCACAATCTCCCTGAGCAATCTGGTCCGGTGCCTCACCACCTTCACAGTGAGGAATTTCTTCCTAAGATCTCATCCAAAAGTACCCTATTTTAGCTTGAAACAATTCCCCTTGTTTTGTCACTAGATGCCCTCATAAAAAGTCCTTCTCCAGCTTTCCTGTAGGCCCCCTTCACATACTCAAAGGTTGCTATAAGGTCCTCCTATGAGCCTTCTCTCCGACAGACTGAACCGTCTCAGTTCCCTTAGCCTGTCCTCATAGGAGAGGTGCTTCAGTCATCCAGTCATCCTCGTAGCCCTCCTCTGGGCTTGCTCCAACATTTCCATGTCTTTCTTCTATTGGGAACTCCAGAACTGGACACAGTACTCTAGGTGAGGTCTCGTAAGAGCAGATCAGAGGGGGGAAATCACCTACCTTGACCTGCTAGTGACACTTCATTTCATCCAGCCTTCTGGGCTGCACTCACACACTGCTGGCTCATGTTGAGTTTCTCATCTACCAACATCCTCAAGTCCTTCTCTCAGGTCTGCTCTCAATCCATTCACTGCCCAGCACACATTTGTGCTTGGGGTTACCCCAACCCAGGCGTAGGACCTTGCATTTGGACCAGTTGAACCTCATGCAGTTTACATGGGCCCAGTTCTCAAGCCTGTCAAGGTCCCTCTGGATGGCCTCCCTTCACCTCATCTTGTCAGCCACACCAAACAGCTTGGGGTCATCTGCAAACCTGCTGAAGGTACACTCAGTGCCACTGTCTGTGTCACTGGCAAAGATGTTAAACAACAATTGACCCAAAACAAACCCCTGAGGATCACCATTCATGACTGATCTCCACTTAGACATCTCTACTTGGACATCAAGCCACTGAAAATAACTCTTTGAGTTCTACCATCCAGCCAGTTCCTTACCCGCCTTGTGGTCCATTTGTCAAATGCATGTCTCTCTATTATAGAGACAAGGAGGTCATGTGGGATAGTGTCAAATGCCCTGTACAAGTCCAGGTAGATGACATTAATTGCTCTACCCTTATCCACCAAGGCTGTAACCCTGTTGTAGAAGGCCACCAGATTTGCCAGGCACTAAGGGCAGACGATCTGCCCTTAGTGAAGCCGTGCAGACTGTCATCAATCACCTCCTTAATTTCCATGTGCCTTAGGACAGTTTCCAGGAGGATCTGCTCCATGACCTTGCCAAGCACAGAGGTGAGACTGACATCAAAGGAGTATTCATAGGAAAGGTACAAAAAGTGTAGAGAAATAAAATTGATGTGATCTTGACCCTCAAAGACATTCGCTGGTGCTGTTCCAGCATTGCAGTCCTGCTGGAGAACAGCCAGGACAGCTCAGGCAGTGATGCAGGGCAATGCATCTGGAATTGCAGCTGTACAGTCCCAGGTCTGCACAAACTTCTGTCAGGCCACATTCAGACTTCCTGGTCTTTAAGAATAGGATCCACAAGAAGTTTTATTCAGGGTAACACACCTACTGCTTCATCTCAGGTTTCTGCTTTAGCCAGGAGGAGGTAAGTGGCACAAACCACTTGTCTTTATTATCCTCATCCTCCCAAATGAATAACCTCCAATAAAGCCGGATGTCAGCTTCACCTCCTATTTTGGTAGTTGGTTTTGTGATTTTCTGAAAGTAAATAGAACAACAGAATAACAGAGCACCTAACCCTAGCCTGGTCCCAAAAAAGTGCCTATGAATGTTGTCACTAACTTCAGAGCACAACAGCAAAATGAAAAGCAGCTAACTGCAATAAACCTGCCATCTTTCTGAAAGCCATACACCTACGAAGGAATTCAACTAAGGAGCCACATTTTCCAAATGCCATAGTGATCACTATCTTTTCCCCACCTATTGTTGAAAAGCAGGGCTGGTTTGAGGCAAAGACTGAATTTAAAGTGCTGTTGCTATGACTGGAGATGGTGAGGAACCCTGGCTCTGACAGGAGAAGGCTTCCTGAATACTCCTGGAACAAGAGAACTGGGACCCATCTTCTGGGTCCCAGATTCTGTAGTGTAGCTAGATCCAGATTAATTTCTCAGAGGTACCTCTGCAATGCCAGGGCAGATGCATAGTTTGAGAAGGTTTCCTGAATGATCAAGTACAGCCCCATCACTGAAAGTCCCACATCACATTCTGCCTTTCTGACACAAAGTTCTCCTACTGCCTTAACGCCATTGTTACCCAACCTTGCTGCTCTGATGGATAAGCTACTTAGAAAGATTCATGCACTCCAGTAAAACAACTCGGTGCACCAAGAAGGCACAGTCTCCACCTTCATGCTCTGCTGGTTTTAGATGTAAAAGAGAGGCAAACCTTGTTCTGCTGCTTTAGTCCCCAGGTATGAGGGCTGGCTTACAAGAGAAGTCTCTGCTAGATGCAGGGTTCCATTTGTTCATCCTCATTTTTCATCCAGAACCACTATCTTAGTACTTTCCTTCAGCTTTACATTGTTCTGCCATTCATGTCCTGAGCACAAAGCACTTTTCACAGGTGAGGACAACCGCTTTTAGTCCAAGGGCTACATGGCAGGTACTGCAGGAAGGCTTAGCTGGAGTTTTTAACCTTTTCCTTTTCCTCATGGTATGAGATAGGCAAATTGGTGTTCACCAAGAGCAGGTCAAACTGGGTAGGTGAGAGATTAAGCCCTCACTGTGCAAGAGGGAAATGCCAGCTACCATGCAGTGTCCTGCTCAGGTAGTCATGCCCAAGCTACCAACTGTTTGCATCACTGATGGCACCTGTCATCAAACCTGGATATTTTTTTCATAAATGGAAACGTGGTCAGGAGCAGAAGCCTCATTGATTATTAAATGCCCTGAGTGCCAAATTATGTGTAACATGTAACACAGAGTTTAGCTTCGCTGAGCCAGTAGTAATCTCCCAGTCTGGTCTAAGGAGAATGCTAAATGAGACTTCAGTGCTCTTCAGGACAGCCTGCAATAAACAGAGAGCTCTTCCATTGCACCAGAGTCATAAATCCTGCAGCATCCAATTGCACATCTTGATGCAGCAACACTCTCTCTGAGCTCACTGAAACAGAATTTAATGGAACATACTCCCAACCACTGAAGCCCTAAAAATTGAGGAATAGAAAGCAAAGATAAGTCTGGTAGATTCATTTTAGTGGAAGTTTATCAGCCAGAGATAAGTGCTTTATTTTCTTGGCTCTTCCTGGCCTTTTGTGACTACAAAGCTGAGAAATACCTTGTCAGTTTCAGAAGCTTCAAAATGTTGAAGCAGAGAGACAAACTGACAACAAAGATAATCACTGGTTCAATGCCACGTTGATGAATATTTTTGTCACAGTTTCCTATCAAGTCTTTCTTTAAAGGGAGAGGATATTCTAAAAAGCAACCACTGTAAACAGCTCCTGGAAGAGAAGAGCTTTATCTGCCTTAACCACAGTAACACTGGTGAAGTCCCTCGCCCCATCAGATGTCAATGTGCTGTTAATTGTACCTGCCTTCCTTCCCTAACAGCTTAAAACTCTTTGGCTGATTTCAGCCCAACATATGCAGAGAGCAGAAGGATTCGATTTCTACCAGCTTCAGAAGAGAGGCCTCTGTGAAGCAGGGCAGGGAGTCACTTAGTGACAGAGTGCAGGACAATTGAAGAAGCTCACCCACGCCATTTGTCCGTGGATCTTGGCAGAAAGAGCCTCTGGCCACCAGGTTTATCCTGGCAGAGGACACAAATTGAATGAAATGAATGGATGTCCTGGCAGAGGACATTCATTAAATATGACATTGATTATGTCTATTAAAGAACCCACAAGTGTGTTCTCTGCTCCCTTTTGCCCTTTTGGAAAGCTAAAGCCAGGAGTAAGCAGATAATCGTATCATCCCCTCATGACCTGAAACCAGAACCACATCTCCTTCATTCAGCATCAGAACAGGAGGAGGATTGTGCAGGTTCCCAGGCAATACCACGATGCTAGTTCCAGGATGAAAAGAAACCTCCTCATCATCACTGAAGGTGTTGAAGCCCCAAGTTTACTTCCACTGATTACTTCCAAAACTTAGCAGTATCTCTTCACTAAAAGATTAAGTTTATCCATGACCTTTGCTAACAGGATATATGTACAATGGTCAGAAAGCTTCTGGTTTCATTCTTACATCTTCCCCCCTCACAGCTTTCTCTTCCTACACTTATTTCTGATAGCACATATGAATGTTCCACCACATATCACCCTTCTGGCTAACCTGTAACACAGAGCATTTAATGTCACTAAGAATACACTTGCGTGCTCGTGCTGAATGAGTGTTACATACAGGGAACCCTTCAGCCTTGCAAAGCAATTTACTCTAGTCTGGAACAAGGCAGCCATCCAACATCAGACTTGAGCTCTAGAGAGAAAAAAGCAAGCAAGGTTTCATCCCACTGAAAATGTAGGCAGGAAAGGCAAAGACCAACTGCTCACTTGGAGTTTAATACTTAATACTTAGTCTTGTGTAAATGCCTTTAGCAATTAAGAGTTCACAAGTAAGTAGGATGCTTCTTTTTCCTGTTACAGATGGACCCCTTCAGGAGCAGAGAATCCTTTTATCACTCTGCCTGGGATACAGGACCAGCCACCAACTGACTCAATAAAATAAGTGTACACGAGGAAAAGGAAAAACTGCTTCCTGCCACAAGCAAAGTCTTCCTTTTAATTTATGATCTAATTTCATATTTTAATTATGATTTCATAAGATTTGCATTTATTTCTTTTACAATCTAAGAAGAGAAGTGCCCAGATGGCTTGGTTCCAGGTTAAAATCAAGTGAAATATTGTTTGGGGTTTTGTGTGAGGAAACTCTCAGAGCCATAAGGGTATTTAATTAATTCAGATAGGATCAAATCCCGTGGAGCTGTAAATTATATAGTTATTTATATTGATACAAAGCAAAGTCATCATAAACTGGGATCACACCCAGAGCCTGTCCATTGAATCTGCTCTTTAAGAGAAAAACAACTAAAGAGAATGAATAAAATACTTACAGGCAGGCAGATATGGGGATGCAAGCCCAATGTCCAGCTGGCACGATGTGGTTAGTTATCACATCCAAATCTAAATGAACTGCATGCTGAAAAAGCCCCTATAAAAGAAGCAAATCAAACTGAAGCATTTGGTAAAAACTACATTAATTTTTAAAAGGGTAGAAAATGCTGAATTTTATTGATCTCAGTGCTAGAAATTTAAGAAAAATCTCAATCTGACTGGATACTCACTTGTATTTAGCTGGATGATCCTGTGGTCCCTTCTAACCCTGACTGGCTCTATGACTTGGTCTAGGTGATCCTGCTGTGGCAGGTTGATTGGACTGGATGATCTTTCGAGGTCGCTTCCAATCCCTAATGATTCTATGATTCTATTTTATCCCTGCTAGCCACATCCTTCTGCTATCCCTTTATGCACTGCATATATAGTACCATAGAATCATGGAATCATTAAGGTTGGAAGACATCTCCATGAGCATCAAGTCCAACTGTCAACCCAGTGCCACCATGCTCACCAAACCATCTTCCAAGTGCCAGGTCTACATGTTTTTTGCACACCTCCAGGGACAGCAACTCCACCTCCCTGGACAGCCTGCTCCAACACCTGACCACTCTTTCAGCAAAGAAATATTTCCTGATTTCCAATCTAAACCTCCCTGGCGCAGCTTGAGGCCATTTCCTATCACAAGTGGCTTGAGAGAAGACACTCATCCCCCCCATCTCTCTACCACCTCCTTTCAGGTAGTTGTGAAGAGCAATAACCTCCTTTTCTCCAGACTAAACAACCCCAGTTCCCTCACCCACTGCCACTATGACCTGTCCTGCAGGTCCTTCACTGGCCTCAGTGCTCTTCTTTGGACCTGCTTCAGCATCTCAATCTCCAACACATGAATTTGCTCTTGATCTGTGCTTCACAGCCACACTTGAATAACATCTTTCTTCTCTTCTTTTGCAGAGGACTAAGAGAGCCTCTTGGCCCCTGGCACCCCTTTAGGCACTGGACCACTGGATGTGCACTCGAATTCATTTCACACAATCTCCTAAAGACTCCTGTCAGCAAGCAGGTCTTTCTGGATTACGCATCATTATTTACTTATTCTCTTGATTTCACACAATCTGCAGTTTAAGGTCACTTACCTGAAACCCCCAAACTGAATATTACATATGCACAAGGTGGCTGGCAGATCTTTGTGTGCCACATTTGTTCAACACCTGAAATCCAAATGTGGCCCTCAAACTGCTCTTAATAAAGCAAATTGAATTGATTGCATATGAAGCAACAATCCCAGAGTAGGACTGCTTTCAAAAAAAGAGCCTCCTCTCTGGGAAGGGAAAGATGCCTGCACGATCATAACACATCTCAGAGCTCTACCCTTTCAGCACATTTGGTTTGAACTGCATTAGAGAAGCAGATCTCTGGGGATGAATGTTAATGCATTGGTGTGTTGCTTTCATCCTTCTATCACTGAATCACTTATGGTTTAAGCCTGTCCAAGTTCAATAAAGAAAATTACACAGTGAAGCTGTTAAAAGTCAGCATTGTGGAAATCCAAATGTTTTGACAGCACTGATTATGGTGATGTTCCACCTCAAGGGAGCCAAACAACTTCCTGACCGCCTCCACATGCAGAAGGAGATGGGATGCTGCAGGTGAGCCCTGAGCTTGGCTTCTCCAAGGAAGGATTCAGCACATCCTCTGGATGTGAGGGCATGCACTCGGTGACCTTGCTCAGAAGAGCTTATGTTGAAGGCAAGTGGTGGAATGGAGATACAGTTGCAGGAGTCCCCGTACTCCTGATCTCTGCCTCATGAAAAAAAGCTCGACCCTGTGCCCCTTAGTTTTGGCTGCTTGTAGCAGAGACCCTTTCCCTTCTCTTTGTTTCTTTCAGAACAGCTGTCTTGATAGAAAGTGGCTGGATCTCTGCAACAGGGACCACACCACCAAACAAGACAAACACAAATGATTCTGCTTCTTTTCAATCCCTCTTCAGTCTCTGCAGAATCTTCTTTAGCCCATCTCCCCCCAGGCACACGGAGCACTGCTCTTGCCCGTTTAGCCCTTCAGTCCCTGGCAAGGCAGAGGAAACTGAGCTAACCAAACCTTGAGCTGATTAAACCCGCCAGAGATGCAGGCAAAACACAATACATCCTCGGCCTCTCTAAAGGCGTGCATTCATATTCAAATGGACAGCATACACAGTGAGATTAAGAGGTCTGAGCTTTTAATTACCTTTGAAGAATACAGAAATATTTGGACCAGAACATCAAGAAGCTTATCTATAGGAGAGCCTTTGGCATACACAGTTGTATCCCACGATCCTTCATCCTTTTTGCACCGGTTAATGCCCATCACAGCTATTTTCACAGTCCCAGCTGCAGTGCTAGCTCAGAGCTGAGGCTTGTGCTGAACGTGCTCTGGCACAGCACGATTTGGCCCAAACACTGTATTCACCCCCATCACCAGGAGGATGCACAGCCAGCAGGGATCTATCTATTCTGTGTATCTCTGGGGTATGAATGGGAAAAGGACTTTCATTGCTGTACATCTGAGACCTCAGATGGGGAAATGGAGCCCTCTTTGGTCCTGCTTCACATGGCAGTGTGAGTCTGAATCTCACCCAGAGGACACTCAGTCACCAGGGAAGTCTGTCTCCTTCCTGTGTTGTTTTGCTAAAAATATTTACTTCCCACTTTTGTTGAAAACTGTCAGTGAAAAATAGCTGGCTGCTGAAAAGAAACACTGGAAAACCAGGTCTTTGTTGACTACAGTGATGGGTCCTGTTTGATTTCCCAGGGTCCTGTCTGAGCTTTGCTCCCGTTATTCCCACTATGAATAGTTCAGCCAAATTCAACTTCAGGCAGAAACAGAAGACAACAGAGCTCCTGAGGTTTAGTGGCAGATGACCAAGAAGAGGAGACATTAAGATTCACACAGCCACTTGGTTTCTTCATATACCTTTAGATCTTGGTTAATTGACTTCTGCAGTCAGAGTTACTGCCAAAGTAACAGAACACTGGTGCCCATTGGGACAGCAAGCTGGAAGGAGGTCTAGGGCAAGGTTAGGCAGGGAACTAGCAGGTATCAAGATTCCTTCATTCCTGTGTTTTGGGGACTTCTTTGATTTCTTGCAACTCCAAATTTGAAAATTTTGTTTGAAGAGAAACTTTCGTGTAGGATGGAATGGATGCTGAATGAGAAATGTGCCCTTCCAGAGAAAGGAAGGTAACAAAACCCCAGCAGTTAAAATATGAAAGTATTTCAGCTGCTCCTGTCTTGCTGACTAGTGGCCAGCCCAGCCTAACCCATGACAATGGCTGAGTCATGCCGTTCCTGCTACCCATCCTTGCTGGTGCTGCCGGCACTGTGTGGAGCATCCCACCAACACGGATAAGCCTCTCAGAAGATGCCACCCAGTGTGAACCTGGTGATGCAATTAATCTCAGAAGCTAATTAAGCCTTGTTAGCACTTGTCTGACTGTTAACACTGGCTCCCAATAATCACCTTTTGTATTTGAGACAAGTGAACTGCCGCTGGGCTCTAAACGTGCAGCCAAATGGCAGGTGTAGCAGAGGGCCACGCACCAAAGCTGTGTGGACTTCTCATGAGGCAATGTTCCAGCTCCTCCACTTCACTTACTCATGAGTAAAAATACCAGTCCTTATCAGACCTTGCTTTCTTTTTCCAACAACTTATCTGTGAAGCTAACAACTCACAGGATTCAGATTCTTGTGTTCAGCACCCTTTCAGGTAAAGGGAGAAAAATGCTCAGACATATCAGGCACTATACCTCCTTCACCTACTAGGAACACAATTTTTGGGGGAAAATATGGCTAAATCTTGAAAGAAATGCAATTAAGTTCTCTACTGTCCCCTCCAGAGCTGTAGCACAGCATCATGCCTGATTCCAGACAAGGTGACTGCACACATGGCATAACTGAGAGCCCCAGCACAGGAAAACTGCTGAACAATCAGGAACCTTAACACTGCTAGTCAGTGGGATTATTACTCTTTAACTAATGAAGAGACATATTAAGTGGAGCCCAGTCTCAGAAGAAAACACTTCCCCATGGTAAATTCAGCAGGTACTTCGATTATTTTATACAATCAAGGTATGTGGTCCTCCTCAAACCTGAAAATGTCAAGGAGATTTCATTTTAACCTCCTTAGGAATCCTGACACGATATGAAGCTAGGACAGAATTTTGTACACGTTACTGAACCGAAAGCCTCTGTTAATGCATCAGTTTTTGTCTCCCCAGAAAAGCAGATTCAGTACCAACTGCGTACTGTGAACTTGAACATCAAGGGAATTATGAAGGCACAGATGTGCCATCACGATAACTCTGCTCGCTGCAAGTCTGCTTCTCAGGGACCCAGGTGCGTCAGCCTGCTTTACTGAGAGATGTCAGAACACAGCCTTCTCCTTCGATTCTCTTTCCCCTCCATGGCTTGACAGAAAACACGTCCAGCCTCACACACCAAGTCCTATTTTGCCAGCACAGGCTGCATGCCCTCCCGTGTCAAGGAGGTAGTGGCATTGCTTGCTTTCGTGTGCATTTCATCTACGTGTTGTCGCTGTTTGCAAAACGGTCTGCAGTGAATTCCGCAAAGACACAACACCATTGCAAAGGGACTGGCGGTGAACCACGCTGTAATGTGCAAGCATAAGGGGGCAGGGTTGCACCTGAAATGCCAAAAAGACCAAGTTAAGGATGACACAGGCTCTAGAAGGAGAGCTTCTGCTGGTGCTGGATAGTGCTGCCTGTGTGACTTCACCCCTCAGGTGTCCTGGCTTTAGAAGACACTGTTGTGCTTGAATCTAGAGCCAGACTAATTCCAGTTACAGAGGTGGTGGCAGCATGGGTGAGGGCTTGTTTCAGCATCTCACCAGGCAGCTGCTGAAGGCATAACAGCAAGAACAAATATGCTGGGACACATCAAGGAATTTAATGAGATGATGGACATGATGCCCATACAAAGCCAAAAGTAAGCACAAGAAAATGCAGGGAAACACTAAGACGATAACTTGAAGGAGACAGATGCTGAGAGAATGGCTGATCAAAGCCCTGGAGGTACGTGTTGGTAAAGCAAGGAACATGGCACATCACAGATGGGGAGACTACAGAGAGTGAAGCCTGCAGCTGATGTGTCAGATGCAGGGGGAATCAACATCTGAGAAGGGGAAGCAACAGAAGGATTAACAAAGAGGGGAGATTCAGCTGAAACAGCAGGCTGAGGTGGGTTTTTGCAGCAGCACTGTGGATCAGCTATAGTGTAAGAGGATTTCCTTTGTGCAATCCAGGAAAAGGAGTTAACCACAGTCATGAAGACACAAAAGGGGGAGGAGTGATTGCAAAAGAGTGAAGGAGATGGAGGTGAAAGTGGCCTGAGTTTTTAACCTTTGAATTCCAAGTGTCAAACATACCTGTTTTTTTAGTAACTTCTGGATGTACTCTATGGTTGAGCTAATTCCATTTCTGTTTCTGTGTAGATGGAGTGCCAGGAGGAAAACTGCACTGATTCCTGCCTCTGATGGAGAATTCACAGAGTACCACTTATAATTTGTGCTGCACCAAGAAGACCAAATTATGAACCAAGACTCTTGGCAGACACAAGCTCTCCTCGTCAGCCTTTTAGTGTGGAAAGGTTAACGAAATGCAAACCACAATAACTTCCTAAGCCAAATATATTCATGTACATACATCCGCCTACTTAGTGAAAGTACTAGAGTAAACCTGATGCTGAAATATCACACTTTCCCATTAGTTCAAGTCTCTACAAGCTTTTCTCCTGCTGACAGCAATGTACAAATACTGGATACAGCAAGGAGCAGCCTGCTGGCCAGCAAGCCTACATGCTGGACCAGAGGAAAGCCAAGGAAACACAAGGAAGTCAGCAGTGACATGCCAGCCATTCCTTCTCCCACTTTGGATGAAATGGATAATTCACTCAGAGGAAGAGATGAGGAAGAAAGGCAGCCAGTACCCAGTTACAACGAGCAGCAATGATACTAAGGTAGACAAAGCCCTTCTAGGCATGATAGCAGAGAGAAGATGCTGGTGGTTTTGCTTTAATTTCATTTTGTTCAGGCACAGTAAAATCAGAGCAGGGTCAAAATTACTTTAAAAAGAAAATTGTAATGAAAGAGACATACCTTCTCCAGACAGATCCCCTATCCGAATAAAAGTCCCAGCACTATATACATCCTACATGGTCCAGATGCTACACATTTATTTTATTGATCTGTCTCCCTTTCTCCTACAACCACCTGAGAATTAAATCTATCAGTATGCATGCCTAATTCCCTTTGCTCATGTAAACGTTAAACAACGCAGGAAATGCTTAGCCCTCTAGCACTATTTTGGCAGCCTCCCTCTAACTAACTGTTTAGCATTTGTGAGAGGAGGAAGGATTTGCATTACTTGTTTTCTGTCCCAACTTCATTACCTCTATCGAGATTACATCGTTACAGTCTGCTGTTTTGAGGTAGACACAAAGTGTTTGAAAAAAGCAGGGGTTTTGTGCATCCATCCCGTTTTCTCTTCCTTTCTTCGTTCCACGTTGTGCTGTCTAAGCTCAGCTCTTCCCCCAGTACAGTGGACAGGCATTTTACAATTTATTTGCAGAGGGAGCAATTCCTTTTCTGTCATCGTCTCGCAGACAATGTGAAAGAAAGCACAGAGCCAAAAAATGTGCTTGCACAGTGATGACCCAGTGCTCTGCACTATCCACCTGCCCAGTCCGCAGCATCTTTCAGCAATGGAACCAGCCTGTGCCTCCTTTCTCTCCGCGTCCCTCCTTCCCGTGGCCAAGCGCCCCAGCGCTGTCCCCGCGCCCTCCCACAGCGCCTCCGGCAAAAGCAGCTCCTCCGAAACGAAGACGGGAGCATCTGATTCAAGCACTTTGACAACCCACGGAGTCACTAAGGACAAAAATCAGCTTCCCCCCTCGAAGCACATTTAGGGACGACCAAGCGCAGGCCTGCCGCGCCCCGAGGGTGAGCGCCTGTGAAAATCCAGTGCCCTTCATCACCACACGCGAAAGACAACACGCTCGGGAGCCTCTCCCGGAGCAGAGCAGCAGCGGGATGAGGCACGGCGGGCGCTCCCGGGGCGCTCAGTGGCTCCTTCCCGACCCCGATCCTGCCGGGAGCCTCAGCGAGGCGACGGACGGCGGGAGGACGCGGTGCCGGCGCTGCGGGAGGGGAAGCAACAGTTCTCGGCGGACCGGACCCGGCGAGGCTCCGCTCGCAGCCAAAGAGCGAATAAAGCACCGGGGAGGAACACCCACCCCGACCCAAAGTGCCAGAAGGAACGCGCGGGCAGACCCCGCCGAACTGCTCCGGCGGAGCCGGCGGCGAGGCACCGTCCGCCCGCAGCCACCCCGCCGGGACCAGCCCCGAGTTCTGCTCACCGCGCCCGGCTCTGTCTCCTCCGGCTGCCCCTTCTACGGCCCCTGCTCCCGTCGCCGTCCCACACGGCTGCAGAGGCAGCACCGCCCCCGGCCCGCCCCTCGCCAGGCCCCGCCCGCAGCCCCTAGCCCCGGGTCTGCAGCCCCCTCGGTCGGTGCCGGGGTGGTTGGTGCAGCGAGAGGGGCCAGGAGCACCCTGGCGACCCAGCGAACCCCCTCTGCCTCACTGCGGGTTACTGAGATGCCACTTACCGGGATCTGTCGCCGTATCGTCACACAAACTCGCACCGACCCCCGCTCGTACCGTCCCAGCGCAGGTATCTCAGAAACTTGTAGCAACACGGGCTGGTCCTTTTCTAAAGAGAAACGATGCGATGTCTGCATCTGACTGGTCAGAACAACCCACGGAAGCAGTCCCTGCCCATGGCAGGGTGGGTGGAACGAGATGATCTTTAAGGTATCTTCCAACCCAAACCATTCCACATGAAACACTAGCTCCTCCGTGGCAGAGGGTCTGCAGTAGGTCGGATCGTGGCCCCACAGCCAGGATTTGGGCACAACAAAAGAACAGGTTAGAAAAGTAGGGATCCTGAGAAATAGGAACTTGCAGGTGTCTTTTTGAATACTCTTCCAAGTTTTCAGAACAGCTGCTAAAGCCCTCAAGGATGCTTTGACATCATTTACATGAGAGTTAACTGACAGTGGTGCCAAGACCAAGAGAGATGATGCCTATAAACTAGCATAAGGAGAACTAAATCTGCCTCTGCTAGTTTGTTTGGAGAACTGAGTTACCTACAGATAGCACACATTCTGGAATCAAACACTGAGATGCACTCCAGAATCAAACAGTGAGAAAAAGCTGGTTAGATGGGACATATTCCCTTCCTTGAACACTGTGGAAGGAAAAGGCTCAGCTGGCTTCTGGTGCACTTGTCTCAACCACTACAATTTTTTTGGCCAAATGACTTTACTGTGGGTTATAAATCAGTGATGAGCACTGTGAAAAACAGATGGGGAGTTTAATGCACCCTCTGCAGCTCAGTCTTGTGTCTGGCTAATGTCCATGTGCAGTTCTGAAAAGGATGTTGGAAAAGGTTGTTCTTCATTCTAAATTGCTCTTTGGGAGCTGCACGGTTCATAATGTGCTGCAGAGGCACTTGTGTGAGATGTGCCTTCTTTGATGTAGTCTACACAGTTTCAGCAGAAGAGGAAGTTGGGATGTCATGAAACCAAGGCAGTTTTGGAGCAACGAGACATAATACAAAGTAAATATCAGAAGAACCTTAAAGGTAAAACAATTCTTAATGAAAAAACAATGATAGCTTGTGAGTGCATCACCGTACAAAAGAGATGGGTTTGGCTTTCCAGTGGTAAAAATGCCCTTTATATATTTCACCTATTAAAAAGGGGATCAACATTTTTTGAGGTTTTAGAGTTGGTTTTGTTCAGGTTTGGCATCTCAAGGTGGAAAGAATCATCAGTTAGTGCTGTGATATCACTAACCTGAGAGCAGACCCCTGGCTCAGTTCAGCTTGCAGCCACTGCAGGAAAGGGCACATCTGGTGGTGGACTTGTTTACAGAGCTGTTGTGACAATAACACACAAAGCCTGTTGGAACTGTAAGGGAAGGAATACTGTCGTCACCTATCACACTGTTGCACTTTGCTACAGTCCCTGTGTCAGTGGCTATAAACAGAGACAGACAGTCCTCAGCACTGATTTTTGTCATACAGATAGGGGCCCAGGTACATTTGAAGGAGATGGGAGAAGCCAGTGTGGTAAAGCAGAGTGTTTAGGACTTGAAGAATGAAAGAAGCCAAGATAAATGCTGCTTATCCTGTAGTGCAGTAATTCCAGCGTTGGAACTGCAGGCTGGGATAGACAGCAAGAATTTCCCCGTCAGGTCAAGCGGGAGGAAGAAGAGAAGGAAAGGCAAACAGAAGACAAGTGGCTGTTAAGCCAGACATGCTCTTGCTCACACTGGCCAAGAAAAACCTGTGCTTCCTAAAGACAACAAATTGTGATCCCTTGGACTTTTCTCACTTTACAGGATTTTAGTTCAAAGTCTGAGGAACTGAGGAATGAGGAAATTCCTAAGTGCTTCCTACTGATGAATGTATTACTGCACAGCATTAGGCATAGTCACTAGAAACCCTTGGCTCCAGGAGGAACTCTGAAGCCAGATCCAAAGCTCTCCAGTACGTTTCACAATCTCAGCTGACATGGCAGGCTGGGTCGTATCATCCAAGTTTGTATAGATACAAAAAAATGGTAGCAAGCAGGCAGTGAGTGAGAGTTCATTTTTACAGCTGTGCTTTGAATTCTCACTCTATCCCTGAATACAGCACCTCTCAAGAGGAGGTGAACAATGCCGCTAGGAGAGGTTGTGCAGTTGTTCAGCAGTGGAGAACAGTGCAGAAAGGCTTTTGTGCATCATATTTCCTGGTATTTTTTTAGCTTGGGTTACATCACTGATGTCCTGCTGCTCTTTGTGGTTTGTTCATTTGCCTGATCTGCTCAGTGACAGTGGTTAAACCGGCACCAGAGGAGTTGTCAGCAAGATCATGCATCTTGCAGTCAACTCCAGTGGCTGCGGCAGGACCTCATGCAGAGGCCACGGTAGCGGGAAGCTCTGCAGTTTCGAAGTAATTAACTTGCTCTTTTATTGCTTTTCCTCCTTCTCTCTTTCTGTGCAAACAGTCCAGTATGAGCTGGCCCTTCATCAAGACAGAGTCTTTCAAGCAAAATGCATCCCTAAATGTTTTGCAAAGATAAAATATTCTGCTAGAGAATTAAGTAGAGAAACATGAAGAAAGAAAAGGTCTTTGTGGACAAGGTTTTAAACACAGATTAAGGAACAGTAAAGCAGAAAAAAAATACATGGAGAGTCTTCAGGCAGTGGAAACACAAAAAAGTCCTTACAAAGCCACTTTATTCCTTTTTTTAATGCATCTACAGTCAGCTAAGTAATGACTTGTGTATGGTTGCCTTTGAAATTCTGGACTGAAAAGAGCACATTGAGGACATGTGGCTTAGTCCAGCTGAGCCTCCAGAGCTCAGTGTCACTCCTGCTGCTAATAGACTGTGTGTGAGATGCTATAGCTTTAGTGGATGTAATGGCTTTTCTGACTCAAAAGACAGAGAGAAGCATGAGAAATTCCATATTTGCTTTTATATTGCATCATTATTATATTGTAGCATTATTATTATTAATTATTATTACTGCTTTGACAGCCTTGATATGATTCTCCATACCTGCTCAGAGTCATTAGGCTACAGAGCAAGCAAGTAGCTTCTCGATTCCTGCACTCTGCTGGAACATCTGCCAGCAGAGCCATGCTGTCTGCTGGGCTTCACCATGTCTTTTCTGCTTTAGTACTTCTTCCAGGTGTCCCATGGCTTGGGCACCTTTGACTGAAGAAGGTGATGCTGTCCTAGCCTTCTGGGGGGCTACTGTAATGTGAATTGCAAACCTTTTTTTGTTAACAAAGAAATGTTTGATGCACTTTTTCCCCATTTTCTTTGTGGTTAGTAGCCACACCTCTCTCTTTTTGCCCTCAGTAAGACCTTGTAATTTGTTGATTGACATGTAGTGCTGGATGTAGTTCACCCAAATTATGTGTCAGGCAGAGGCATATTTAAAGACTTTGATGATGTCTTTCTGAAATGCTTGCATTCACTTTACTGTCAATGGAAAGTGGTAGGTGACTGTGAAAACCTCCAGAGGGAGTTCTTATTTAAGTCTGAGCACATGAGTTCGTTGTATGTGACCTTTTCTGATGGCCTTAAGCCATTTATCTTTCTCTTTTGGAGTATCTAGGGAACTTAGAGGATTCCTCACAAAGGGCTGTTTCACTATGTTCCTAAAATATAAGCACATAGCAGTTAAATGAACTAAATCTCCCTTAGAAAATTGAATCCTCATCTGTCCAGGTGAGATCTTAACTTTAAACATTTATACACAGTGAATGAAGGTCTACTATGAACCAGGATTAAAATAAACTGTCTTTGCTATTTGGACAGACAGCTCTTTCTCCAGAAATGCTGTCTCCTTCCTTGTTCTCCACGAAGATCCTTGGGGAAGGCAGAGAGAAGCAATGCCTTCCTGAACCTAACCACAACACCTTGCTGCCTGGATTCATACTCAGCTTTGTAGCATTGCCTTCAGCACATATTTTGTCTCATACATATTTGCAAACACAGTGGCTGCAATCTAATGAGTTTGCAGGGTAATATTTCCCAATACTGAAAATGCTTCCACACTACAATTTACATAAACATTACAGTTTACTAATGGCTAACACTGTAAATAGGAAAAGTCTTTAAAGACTTATTGAGCCAATATTTAACTTCCAATACTTGCATCCTGTAAAAGCTGCTTGTTAATGCAAGGACCAGCTAAATGATTTTTAAAGCTCAATTCACTCCATCGTTTTATGTTTTAAAAATATTGGTAGACCTAGAATTCTCCTGATACCTCTAGTCTTTTTAATTAGCTGCAGTCATTATTAAGGGAAGCCATGGCAAAGTTCATTCATTCTCTCCATGCTTCCTACTAATCCACTTAAGAACTTTGCCATCAGACAGCCTCAGGAGAGGTTATCTTTAATGAAAGCCCTATGGAATAATGGGCTATTCATTTCCCTAAATGTCACTGGTATAATATTAATATATTCACATGTTAATAAAAGGACAAACGTCTCATGTACTACTGCTAATCCATGATATGAAACTCTGGCATGGATCAGCTCAGTTAACGGTTAATATTTATCATAGAATCTTTTTATTGTTCATGAGCCAGCTCTTAGTTTAGGTCACGCCTGCAGTGACGTACATCAGGTACAAGGATAACGTCCAAGGTCAGCTGGTGATGACTTCTTGTGTCCAGGGACTGCTGCTTCTTCTGAGAATCTAGGTTCATGAATAGCCAGCAGCAAATCCTGTAACAGAGAGACAGATGATACAGCTGCTCTTGATTTTACAGGCAGTGCAATTCATACATACTGTGGGGTAAATAATCCATCAAGCACAGGAACTGCAGAACCTCGTTTTCTTAAGGACTTGTATCCCCTGATGCTAACGACATCTGGTCTTTACAAAGATGCAAGCTCTACTTGAAGCTTCTCTGGGCAGAGCAGACATAAGGTGGAGTGTATGTGTCCATGCTGTTTCTTGACCTGAGTATACACCATCCAGTTCCCCTGTTTTGGTGAAGTGGTGTTTGGTTTACAAAAGTATTGGTAAAATCAGATTAAACCCATAAACTGTGGCATCTTGGGCTTGATTTGGTTGTCCAGAAAAGAGCAAAGTCCATGTTTTAGATGTCATGGGGTATCTGAGACTTCTTATGTTGTTGGTAGTTATGAAAAATATTCATAGGAAACCTGATAACTTCTTTGCCAGCAACTGGGAAGCAGGTGGGATGTAGAAGGGCATCTTAAATGTCACTGAGCTGAGACTGAGTTCTCCACTGTCTATAATGGGGTCTTGGGCACTCAGCTGACATAAGATGCCTCCAAGTATGTTCAGCTATTTTAATTACAAGCCAGCCCCAACCCTCCCCGCAGCATTTTTTTGTGTGTGTGTGATGACTCAAGTCAGGGGCAATGCACTGCAAAGTAGAAAAGGTTTTGTGCTGCATGGATTGAACTGTGGAGCCAGAAAAACTTCAAATGCCAAATGAGGATTTCCAAAATGCAAGTCTTGTCTCTGCTTTTTACCCTCCCTGAAGCCCCCAACCCCTCCCAGTACCACACCACTGCATCAGCCCGTACAACCCTAGTTTTCATTGATATTTATCACAGAATCACACAGAATCATAGAACAATTAGGAATTGGAAGGGACCTCAAAAGATCATCTAGTCAGAGCAGGATCACCTAGACCAAGTCACACAGGAACACATCCAGGTGGGGTTTTTTGTGCCCTGTGCTGATGGAGTCAGTTGCTGGTTTTGCTCAGATTATACACATGTGTGTTCTTCCATGTGCAGCCAACAGCCTCCAAATTGTAAAGTCTAGTCTCAGCTACATAGTGCTCACATAAGCAACAAGCCAACTCTGTTCTGGGCAATAGTTACTGGTAAATTCCCAGGTCAGAGTTCCTTTGCTTATAACACACTTTTAAAGTGGCATCATTTGGCAGTCAGTCTTTTCACAGACACAGTCTTGCTGCTGTTATATCTGTATCAGATGATCCACTTGCAAGGTGTTGTTACCTGTTGATGTCTTACTGTTGAAAAGGCACACACAGAGCAGTTAGTTAATCAAAACATTACACCTCTGCTGCCTGCGTGCTCTGTAACTGTTTAATAGGATTCTGTCAGAGCAGAAGTGCTTTAAAGTTAGTACAGATGTGGTCTGAGCTGATTTTAAAGCCCTGTTACACTGCCAGCACACTCCAAAGTGGCCCGGGTATAAATGAAAATCTGGACCTCCATCACAAAGATAAATGAACCAGTAAAAAGAACAGTCTCATCCTCACAAAATAGCAGAAGTGACAACAGTAGAGACAAATCTCATCAGGGCCCTCCTGTCTGAAGCCTACTGAGCAAAAAGGGAAGACAAAGTACAAGACCTGTTTCACACGGAGCTGCTTGTATCTGGGGAATGTAGTACAACTGCTGCAGCCTATCTGTTTATCCGTGCTGCGTGAAACACTCCCAAGGCAGGTCTCTGTCTCTCTAAAGATGCTTCTTTTCTTTCTCTCTCTTTTAATACACTGATGAATCCTGAGCTGAGCAAAAACTAAACCAGTCTGATGAAAAATGTACTTTATCCATCAGAGAAGTGAGAAGTTTTTCGATAAGTTTAGAATCTCAAAGGCCAAAAGCTGCTGCTTCTTTTTGTCCCTGAGGTGTAACATCCAGCAGTGTTCTGGTTTCATCAGAACCAGAGGAAACCCACAAGCTCTGTGATAGCCACTGCTGATTATTCAGAGTGTGGTAATTTTAAATGGTACGACAGCAACACCAAGAAGAAATAAACCTGATAATATATCAGCTTCTGACTCCATCTGCACAAGCCAGCCGAGGAACGTTTACTCTGGGAAGATCAGCTTTTCATCTCCACCCTGTAATGAAATGCAGTTTCTGTCACCAACCAAAAGTGAAGAAATAGCAGCTGTTCCTGTGTCTTTCTCTGATCTTTTCATATTCTGAGCACTGGGGAAAAAACAAAGGTGGATTCCCTATCACTTCACAGTCTGAGGATATCCAAGGTAAATGATCACAGGTTAGCTTTGGCTGGATCAAAAGATACAGATAGACAAAACCATAGAATCATAGAATAGTTTAGGTTGGAAGGGACCTCAGAGATCATCTAATTCAAACCACCTCTCTGAGACCTGGTTGCTCAGAGTCCCATCCAACCTGGCTAAGAACCAGGGAGGAGGTATCCACAACTTCTGTGAACATGCTGTTCCAGTGCCTCATGAGACTCAGAGAGAATAATTTCTTCCTTAAAAAAACAAGCAGCCCCTTTTCTTCCCAAAACAGCTACTGGCAAATGCAATTTTCACAGAATCACAGAATCATCAAGAGTTGGAAGGGACCTCGAGATATTATCAAGTCCAACCTCCTGCCACAGCTTTTTGATTTATTTTTTGCCCACAGGCTTTTTGATTGAGCAAGTGTTTCAGTTGGATGTTATTCTGAGACCTGCTAAACATGCACTCTCTAAGAAATGACTTGAGTCCTTCCATGGTGAATAGCATCAGATCCTTTGCCTTTGGTGCCCCTCCACTGCAGCCAAGGATGCTAAAGCAGAAGACTGATTGACAGAGGTAAATAACTCTTCACTAGGAGTGCTTACCTCCTTGCAGAAAGCACAGCTTTGCAATTTCCTACACCCTTGCCCTAAAGCAGGCACACAGTATGTGCTGTCTCATGCAGTCCACCTGAAAACTACAGTTCCCTTATTCCTGCCTCCTTAGGTTCTCCTTCGTAGTGTCTTTTCTCAAGAAGTTTCTTCATGTTTGAAAAAAATGAGAACGTGGTTATGTTTTGTCATACAGTTGTATTTATACCTACCCAAATTAAATTCTCTTTTGCTATTGCTTTTTCTGTTTTTATTTTGACTTTTCAGATTAGGGGAAGCCTAACAGACAAGCTTCTCTTATGCTGCACCTTTGAGGCTTGGGAGCTCAATGCTCTGCTGAAGTGTGAGCTGGAGCAATAAGAGAAGATGCCTTTTCCAGCCATCTGGTGGGGTAGGTTTATCCATGAAAGGCAGATTGTCTAAATCATGTTAGTTTTCTGGTTTATGCTTTTCAGCCCAGGCTCATAATTACTGCAGGCAGGACTACCAGGGCTAGCCAACGCAGAGGGTAATACTACCCTCAGCAATGTGTAAGTTGTGTCTTGAGTAGTGTTCTGCATTTTGTCAGTCTGTTCAGTTTCAGATGGTTCAGACCATCTAGTCCAATCCCCCTGACACAGCAGGATCCCCTAGACCACACAGGAACACATCCAGGTGGGTTTTAAACTTCTTCAGTGAAGAAGACTCCACAATTCCCCTGGGCAGCCAGTTCCAGTGCTCTGTCACCCTCACTGTGAAGAAGTTCATTCTGATATTTATATGGAACCTCCTCTGTTCCAGCTGACACCCATTGCCCCTTGTCCTATCACCAGATGACACTGAGAAGAGCCTGGCTCCATCTTCCTGACACCCACCCTTCAAATATTTATAGACATTAACGAGGTCGCCCCTCAGTCTCCTCCAAACTAAAGAGACCCAGTTCCCTCAGCCTCTTCTCATAAGGGGGGTGTTCTACTTCCTTCATCATCCTCGTTGCTGCACGCTGCACTCCCTCCAGCAGCTCTATGTCCTTCTTGGACTGAGGGGCTAAACCTGTTATCATTTCATGCGCTGTGGAGGACTTGACATTTGGAAGCAAGAACACGCCAGGGACTGCTATTTAGTCAACCTTTTAAGTTTTGGACATGCTGTAGTGTAATGAATGCAAAGTGCTCAGCAAATAACATCACCCACGAAAGAAGGATTCGATTTAATCTGCATAAATTGGTTAACAATAACAAATGACTGATTATTATGCATCAATAATGCATTTCCAGAAATAAGTTGAATATATGAGTACGTTTGGATTTTTTTCCCCTGGTAAATAGTAAAGTATGAGAATTAGTTCTAAAAGTTCACGAGCTTTCAATGTGAGGTGTATGCTGGAGCCTGTTCCCTAAGGTTATTTATTCCCATTAAGCCAAGAGCAGCGATGAGCAAAGTCCTTGGTTTCATTGCTTTGTTAGTCTATCTGAAATCAGACTGGTTGTCTCAGTACATCACCTGCGCCAAGTTAAACAGATTGACCCAGCACTTTTCTTCTCAAAACCCCTCACAAAGGCAACAGTACTGAATGCCCTTGACAGCTCCAAACTGCACCAGTGTACTGTTGGTAGGCTGTAGCAATAACCCCACGGAGGTCACTGCAGCAACCCTACAAGTCTGCTGGACTGCTTGGACAGATTCTTCACAGAAATGCCAGAGACACTGCCTTACAAAAAGTGATATCAAAATTCAAAGTTATTTCTTGAATTAAAACAGACATCTCACTTCGCCCCAGAATAAATTCTTGTCAAACTGTCGTTCCTGTTTTCTATCACGCAAGTTGCAGTATTGCCTCCTGGCTTCCTATTCACAGAATCACAGAATCACAGATGCATCCAAGTCCACTAAGTTATGAGCTGATTCTAGATTGCTTCTTCTCTTGTTTACCAGCATTTTTGTCAATCCTGTATGTTGATATATAAATGAAATAACTTTTATACTTGGTGAAGGGACAGAGGTTTAAAATCAGAACAAGAAATGCAGAATTCAAGTACAAAAAAAATCACTGCTCTAGTGATACACATATTTCCAACTAATTCTTACACTACTTTATGGCACTATCTCACTTTCATCTATTTCTTACCCTTGCATGGGCTGACAAGATACAGATGGGCATGTAGTGACTACCAAAGAGAAAGCCTGTAAGTTGCCAGAGGTCTGCAAGATCTCAAGAGGTCTAAATTCTGCTTCCTATCCCAGTTTGGTTCTCTTTTCCACAACATATTCCATGGCAGATTAAGGCTGTAAGGCCAGAATTACAGACAGAATTCACCCCTTAAACCCTATCAGAGCATTTGAGTTGTTGTAGTAGATCTCTGTTAACAACTTGGGAAGTAATTTTGCTCTTAGCTTTAGTGGTGACCTGGCAGTGCTGGGTTAATAGTTTGACTTAAGGGTCAAACTCAAGGGTTTGATCTTAAAGGTCTCTTTCATCCAAAAAGATTCTGTGATTCTGTGTAAGTCAACAGTAATATGAGAATATGCCTCTCCTCCTCATTCATCTCTCCCAGATGTTCTATTCTATATGTTAAAAATATTTCTTCATTCATTTAGTCTTATTCTGGGAAACACTGGAGAGGGCACTTCATTAACTTCTCTGAAAACAAATGCACAGTATCAAGAACTGAGTAGGAAAATGAACTTACTAGATGCAAACCAAGGGGGGAAATGCTCTGACACCAGCTTTACAGACTCCAGAATTTTATAAACTCACCACTGTGGTAACTAATATTACAGGTACAGTCCCAGGGGCCAAAGCTTTCTGCAGGGAGGAGCAAAAGAGGGTGACCTACTGCTGTGGTGCTTTATGTGTGCCAGAACAAGGCTATGTCTGAAATTAAAAGAGCTATCAAAGCAGTCTCGTATGGTCCTCTTCTATTAATCAAACAGTCTCAACGTAATATTGAACATGTTCCTCTCTGAGGTATATTTTGTCCTCTTTCATCTAGAATTTTCTCTGAAAGCCATGGCTGCACCAGTGTTTCCTCTCCTGGAGCTAAAAACCCTGATTTATTTGATGCTGAATATAACTGAGACAACATCTTGTTATTTCTCCTCTGAATACGTTATCAGACAGACACAGGCAAATTTTAGGAAACAGCATAAAGTTTCACCCACAAGATGCTGATATTCATCAACAGCTCAAGCACAATGCCTGTGCAAAAGCAGAGGAGGTAGCAGAGAAGGTTCACCTATACGTACAGGGTATCACAGGTGAAGTGTCCTGTGGTCACCACAGAAGGCTTGAGGTAAAAGAACCTGGTCTGTAGTTTTGATACTATCACTCCCAACACTTCAAATGCTGGTTGCTCTCAACACTTCCCAAAACCAAAGCTGTGGTCTTTCATCCCATTGCTTGTAAAGCAAGATATGACAGTGGACATCACAATTAAAACGTTGGCTATCAATGCTAATGAGACAGTAGCAATGCTGACTCTGAAAAGTGCTGAGAAAGCAGCAAGGTGCAGCCTGGAAACAGCCCTGAGCTCCTTCATCCAGGATTTTCAGAACGGAGCAAAGCTACAGCCGGGGCTGGTCGTAGCAGCCACCGCTGCCACAGGCACTTTCTGTCCAACCAGCCTGTACAAGGCAAGAGGAGGTTGCCTGACCTCCAAACGCTATCACCACGCAGGGAGCAGTGAACAGTATTTTTTATCTCAGGTGAAGAAAAGTAATAGTGGTTATATTTTCTCGAGGCTTTTGCCAGTATTTTCAAGTTTGAAGCCTGATTGGAGGACTGTTCGATGTTGAAGGTTTGTACCTCAGCAGGCTGGTACCTGATGATAAAATCACCAGTCAGAGGTGCAATCACACAGACACAAACATGAAGGAAAGTGAATAGATGAATCCCCATTTGTTCAGAGCTAATCAGAGGAAGGATATTTGATTCTCCTTGAAAGGACCAATTTCGCTCTCTAGATGGAAAAATTCATAAAAGCACAGACTGCATTTTTGTCTTTATTTGGGGCTTCTCGCTTTTGTTTATCAAAAATGTCATTAATGGAAGAGTCAGCAGCAATGACAGTGGGACAGAAGTGGTTAAATAACAGACTGGCGACAGAAGTTCATCTTTTACAATATGAAATCTAATTATCATTAATATATTCTTCAAGCTAAACTGCACCCTGTGTTTTGCATATGTAATTACAGGAAAATATCCTTTAATAGCTGATAGATCAAAGTGCTGTGTGTGAGACCTGTTACCTGCTACAAGCAGAAGTGGCAGCTCCAATTAGGGTTTGTGGCCCCTCTTCTGAGTGAAGACCAGGATGGCATTTGGGAGGTAAACAGAAGTGGAGGAAACAGAGAGAAGTAGGGGGACATCGCGGGTGATTAGTGACAGAACCAGAGGGAATGGTTTCAAGCTCAAACAGGGTAAGTTTAGATTGGACATTAGGAAAAATTTCTTCCTGGAGAGAGTGGTCAGGCACTGGAACTGGCTGCCCAGGGTGGTGGTTGAGTCCCCATCCCTGGATGAGTTTAGATGTAGTGTTGGGGGATCTTGTTTAGGGGTGAACTTGTAGCATAGGACTGATGGTTGGACTCGATGATCCCAAGGGTCTTTTCCAACCTGAATGACTCTATGATTCTAAGGATGCAGAGGTGAACACCAGACATCTCATGGATCTGCACTTTCTAAAGAGCACAGGCATCTCACACAACTTATTTCTACCTTTGATAGAAACAAGTGAGCCAACAAGATTATTCCTGAAGTAGTTTTGAGAGATGCTTTGCTCACAATGTATACTACAACTAAAGTACCTGCTGAGGTAGTCTTCATATTATCCCTACTCCACATGCACTCTAGACAGAAAACAAACCTCCTCTCTGTTTGTTGTGATGAGCTGAACATGCACCACATAATTAATACACAACAGCACTTGCAAAGTGCTTTGAAAACACAAAATGCAAGGGCTAAGGGCTGTTATTGTAACAGACATCGTTATTTTTTAATAAAAGACAAACAGAAAACGCTTACAAAGCAGTATCCTGAAAGACAAATAGCACTTATTAATTTGATGGCAACAAAATAAATAATGGATAGCCATTGCTGAAAGCCTTTGCTTCTTTGGGCAGTGTTTTTCATTCCTTGATATATTACTTCTTTATTCCAAGACATGTAGGAATCTTTGCAGAAGGTTTATAGCAGAGGCAGAGGCACATGGGGAGGAAGTGGAAGAGGTCGATGGAGCGTAACAGCACTGTATGAATATTTTGTTAGCTCATTAAAAAGGAACATATCAGCCCTTTGCTTTCATTTTTAAGGCTTTCCCTCTGCTTGGGAAGAAAACACAGTGCTAGACCACTGCTGAGGCAGCAGGGAACCCCATCAGTGGGCTGGGGTTTCAGGAGGGGGAAAGGGTTAATGATGTGCCAGGCATGGGCAGGCAGGACTTCTCTGTAAATCCTTCTAGACATTTATTTGTACAAAGGAACAAACTCTGCTCCAATTAAATCAGCTGCACAAACGTCAGAACTCTTGGAGCTGTACCCTTCTTCCCATTGCCTTATTGGTGAAACTTTTTCCTCCAGTTTGCTTTCTTGCTTTTGTTCTTGCAGTAGGAAGTTATTCTGGCACAAAGTCAGTCCTTACTCGTCTTGCTTTGTAGTCATCGACCCATCTGCGTGTCTTGGCAGTGAAGTTGCGCTCCTACAATCCAGGGCTGTTTGCAAAGTCCCGCTGAGTTTTGCCTATATCCTTCAGCTAAGGAGATGCACTCCCCAAAGGTTAATTTTACTTCTGATAAAACCTCAAAAACCTGCTCTGCCCTCTTTAATCAGTAGCACACTTTCCAATTTACCCAGTGCTGTAAGCCCAAGCGAGGGCTGAGCTGCGGCTGCTATTTCAATTTAAGCATCAGCCCATCTGCCAGAGACTTGGCCACTGACAGCTCAGCCAAGACATGGTTTGGGAACAATCGTTTGGTTTTCTTCTGCTTTTTGCATTGCAATTTCTGCTGCTGCTGCTCTTGCTGCTTTAGTAACACTGTGCCCAGTGCTACTATAATGGGGCTACTATAAAGCTACTATCAACCCATAATAAAGGGAATATTTTGATGTGCAGGGTGCCTGAACCCTAGGTTGCATTGGGTTGTCAGCACTCTTCTGCTGTGACAGAGGCCAGTGTCTCCCTTAGGCCATGGGGAACTGTAATGAACATGGCCTTAGGAGACATTCCCTTGGTGTTGGAAGAGGCTGATGTTTTCCTGCTGTAAACTGGCAATATGAATTTTAATGTAAAATGGTAATTTGAATAACATGAAAAAAGTATATTTGGTATCAAGTAAAAAATACGTGATTGCTGTGAGAAGAGTAGTAGCTTTCATTCCTGGAGCTGGAGCATGGCCAGAGGGTGGCCTTTGTAGGACAGCTGTTGCCTGCATGGTCCCAAATGAACTAACCTCCAAGGGAAATCCCTGCAGAATCCAGAGGGTATCTTGCAGTCTATCAGCACTATTCTTAGCATCTGGGGGTGGGTCAGAATTGCTGGCAAACTCAGGTGCAGGCAAGAGAAAGTCAAGCTCAAATCTGTTAAGGGGAAATAAGAAAATAATTCTTCCAATAGTTTGAGACCTAATGTGGTTGAACTGAGCTTTAAATCCTTCTATAGGTGACCCTCCTCTTTCAAAGCAACTCTTCCTCTTCGAGTGGTGTTCCTGTTCCTTTCTGAGAAACAGAGTTTTAATTTGAGGGTATGTGGGGACCTTCAGAGTAACTCAGTTGAGTCAGATGTTCATGCTTTATAATTTTTCAAATTTTCTTGTCCTTAACACTGATAAATTATTAATTATCTGATAGGAGAAAATCAGTTGTTAAATAATCCTCAGGCATAAGTTTACAATCCTTTTAAATTCAAAGAGAAACTCTTTCTTCCATCATTTCCCAGGGCTTGTAATCTGTGTTGCACTAATTAACACTCTGCTTGAATTATACATTAACTCTTATTCTTGTTGCTGTATAGTGCACTGAGTCATCTGCATTATAGCTTTTCCCTTTTAGCTGTCAGCCCCTGGGAATCAGGCTGAGGTTTTTCCACAGTACAGCTACGTGCAGGTTGGGCAACAGCACACAACAGCTTCTCTGGTTTTAGCCTCTATCGAACAACTGGAGCAAAATCAATATCTTTGGGCATGGGACTTTTTCTCTATTTTCTGTTGTGTTCTGTTTTCTCTTAGGCTAAAAAGCAGCCTGTCATTAGAACTCTTGGGGTAGGATGATTTATGCTGTTCTCTCTGTGTAGTTGAGGACAACTTCAAGTCAGAGCTGAAAAACATAGATCTGATGGAGCCAGGTCTTCTCAGTGTCATCTCAAGACAGGACAAGGGGCAATGGGTGTGAGTTGGAACATAGGAGGTTCCATACAAATAACAGGAGGAACTTCTTCACAGTGAGGGTGACGGAGCACCGGAATGGGCTGCCCAGGGAGGTTGTGGGGTCTCCTTCACTGGAGACATTTAAGACCCACCTGGATGTGTTCCTGTGTGACTTGATCTAAGTGATCCTGCTCTGGCAGGAGAATTGGACCAGATAATCTTTTGAGGTCCCTTCCAATACCTAATGATCTCCAACTCTGTGAGAAGGGAATAGTCAAAGGACAACTGTACCCATTCTGCAAGGATGAAGATGCCACAGTAATAGCCTCCAGAGTTCTAATGGGTTTATGACTACACATTCCACATCTCTTGCAGGTAATACCATCAACCCCCAGTATTATCCTGAAAAATAACACCAGGGCAGCAGCAGATTGTGAATTAAAAGTATGTGGTAATTCTTAGTCTCACAAACAGGCATGAAAATACTTGACAGATTCAATTGTCTTGCCAGGGGTTTGCAAGATCTCAAAAGTGTTTGATCTTTCTTCTGCTGGTTTACAGTTTGCCTTATGTTTTGACCATTAGCATCTTTCACCTGTACACACACAGAAAACCCCTACCAGTATAATAAAATCTGGTTTGTATGTGCTTGTAATTTGGGTTCCAAGTGTGTGCACATATCACACTCACATTCAAGTTTGCACATGTGTAGCACTTGAAGAATGCTGTATACACACCTATGACTATATTTGCACATGTGAATACACCTTGAAGAACACTGTACACAAACCTAAGGGTATATTTGCACATGTGAACACACCATTCCAACCAGCACTAACATATTTTGTTGAGTTCTGTTTTTAAATTCAGAAGTCACGTATTTGTAGCTAAAAAAGGAGGTTGCATTCAGAGGCACAGCTCCACAGCTCCATTTGTATGTACGTGCACACACATGGCAAATGAATATTTGTGAGCCAGAAAACTGTTCTTAATTTTGAATTATGTGAAACAGACTGATTTTTACTGTTATTCATTTGTTAACATTTGTATTCTTTCGTATTTCCTGCTGACTCTCTGGGTTTGGTAATTGCTTCTAAAGATTAAAACGGAGCCTTTGCTAGTGTTTTCAATCAATTGAATCTGTAAGAAAGCCACTGCATTTGCTGAAATCCAAAACATTTTCATAATGCATCTCATACATCTTCTTAAGAGTGGCAAAGGAATGTATGCCTGTAATTTCAACTAGTACAAGCTTTTTTCCCCAATTCTTCAGTAGCTTTTGCTCTCTAAATTCCTTGTAGCCCTGGTGCAGAGCAGGAGGCAAGAGCTCTGGTATCTTTTTGTGTGTGTTCTGACAAATCTTCTTATCTAAAGCTCTCATCTGATTCAAATTATTTTGTAATGTTCTCTCTTCTATTGAAATTATTCTATAATTTCAGATTCTTTTCTTTTCAGACACTTTTTATTCCCTCTTCTAATCCTCACCAACATCTTGGCTTGGCTTCTTTCATTTTACTGATCACTATAAGTGATACTGGACTCAACATGGGTAAGTCCTGCTCTTCCATTGATCCTGCTGTGGCAGGGGGATTGGACTAGATGATTTTCAAGGTCCCTTCCAATCCCTAATGATTCCATGATTCTGTTCTATGATTCTAAGTGCAAAACCGTTTGGGCACAGTTACGAAGGTGCACCCTACAGAAAGCATGTGAGAAGACCATGTTAATTATTTCCCAGTCTAGGGTCTGAAGTGTCAGCAACTTTATGTCACAACAGGGCTGATGCTTCCTGGATCAGTGGCTGCCTCTTTCTTCAAGCTTTGGTCTGGGTCTATGCCAAAAAAACCAAAGAGTCACCTTCAACCACATGGCTTCTTGCCACACGGATTCTACAATGTGATTGCTCTCACCCGACAGGCTGGGGAAAACTCAGTCCATTAACTAATCCAAATTTGTTCCCTCCTCCACAATGTCATTTTACATGAAATTAAAGGGACTTAGTAACTTGGGGATTTTTTTCATTGAAATTGACCAGTGTGGAAAAAATATAAAGAGACAGGAAATGATAGACAGATAAAACAGACGAGACGGTGTCAGCTTGACTTCCATAGGAAGCCAGGCACGTAGTCCGTACAGTTTGCTTTTCCAGCCATTGCTGCTATAATAAGAAAAGGCAATCCACTGTTCTCATCCTACTTGCCTTCCACTCGTTAGAGGGACAATGAGGTTTCTGTCATGGCTAAGGAAGCTAAACAAGCAGGCTTCTGCAGGACAAGGATCCTGTCCTTGATATTAGATTAGCTATAGGATGCATTTCTTCACTTTCCTTAGGAAGCAGATTTATCTTGCTCACAGCAACAACACAGATCTCAAACCCACCATCACTGTGCACATGAGCCTCCCTTTCTCTTGAGGATATGGTGTTGCACAGCTGAGCTTTGTTTCGTCCCATGTCCTTGTAAATCCATTCCTCCAAATATCAGTTCTATTTCTGGATCACTCAGGTATTTCTTTCCAGATGCTTATTTTGAACAAAAATGCTTCTGGCCATGAACTTTTCTTTTTGGGATGTGACGAAGGGCTGTGGTGTGGGACCTGGTCCTGTGTTTGTTGTAAAAGAAAGAGCAGTGCACAACAGGCAAGGCTGTCATGGTGTGCTCTCTACAACTACCTAAAAGGAGGTTGTAGCGAGGCTGGTGCTGGTCTCTTCTCCCAAATTATTAATGGCAGGAAGAGGGGAAATGGCCTCAAGTTTCATCAGAGGAGGTTTAGATAGGGTACTAGGAAAAAGCTCTTTACTGAGAGAATGGTTTGGCACTGGAACAGGCTGCTCAGGGAGGTGGTGGAGTCACTGTCCTTGAAGGTGTTTAAAAAATGAGTAGATAGAGCACTTGAGGCCATGATCTAGGGGTTAGGGAGATGTTGGGATGAGGGCTGGACTTGATGAGCCTGGAAGTCCTTTCCAGGCATGATGACTCTATAATTCTATGAACACCTGAGGTCACCTAAAGATCCAACACATTGGTGGAAAACACAACTAGGCAACAGGATTTTATGGTGTAAAATGAGTCTATCAGAGGCTACATCTACTCAAGTATGTTTATTTTCTACAACAGGACTATGTCCTTGCCAGTGGGGCAAACTTCTTACAGGCTTACAACTGCATAGATGTGAAAAATTGTCTGATAGCAAAAACTTCCATTTTGGCAACCAAAAGGGATTCCTCAGACAACTGATGTAAATCAGTATCAGTTAATGGTTTTCAGTAGCAACAAAACAGTCCCGATATTATCACCAGGGGAGATAACTTTAGAGATGTTATCAACTAATCCAGTTCTTAAACTACTGAGTTTGTTTATATGTTTTCATCAGATGAGATTATCTCTTCACAGTCTCACAAATCTCACCCAACTTTTTATTATCTTGATTTGCTCAGCTCGGAAGTTGGCAAACTTTCAAAGGCTCACATCTTCTCTCTGCTGGATCTGTGTGTGTGCAAAGAGATTTGAAAGTTGAGCTATCAATGAGTTTCAGTAATTTGGCTTCACGGAAAAGCAAGGCATCAATTAAATATTTGTCTCATTTTGCACCATAGTTTATGTAGAATTTGATCTGGGATTAAAATGCAGAAATCCAAATAAATCAAGGTTATCTATTTTAGAAGGGCATTATCTTTATTTAGGGAATATCTCATATGCTTCATTGTTCTTATTCACCAAGAAAAAAGCTTCTGCCCTTTCTGCTGCTCTCTTTGCTGCTGCTGTGGCAGGAATTCGTGCTTATTGTCCTTTGCACTTACTGTTCTTTTAAAATCTGCTCCAGCACCTAAAGGAAAACAACTGAAAAACTGGTTTGAATAACCTGTGCTTGGACTAACTCTGTGGTGAAATAGGTTCAAGGGGTGTTCCAGCTTCAGAGTATGCAAGGGACTCTTGTGTTCAGAACATTGTGGTTGCTTATTATACATGTATTAGAGATTCATAAAATCTTTGAGGTCCCTTCGAGGACCTTTAAGACCATCAGGTTCAAGCATTAACCTCACTGTACCAAGCCCAGCACTAAACCATAGCTCTATATCTACACAACTTTTAAACACATCTAGGGATGGCAATCCAACCACCTCCCTCAGCAGCTTGTTCCAATGCTTAATGACCCTTTTAAATACAGAAGTTTTTCCTAATCATAGAAGATTAGGGATTGGAAGGTACCTCGAAAGGTCATCTAGTCCAATCCCCCTGCCACAGCAGGATCATAGAATCATAGAATTATAGAACCATTAAGTATTGGAGGGGACCTCAAAAGGTCATCTAGTCCAATCCCCCTGCCAGAGCAGGATCTCCTAATGTCCAACCTAAACTTCCCCTGGTGAACTTGAGGCCATTTCCTTTTGTGAGAAGAGAGATGTATTTCCAAACCAGTCACATACAAAATCCTTTCAAGTTTTCTACTTCATTCTTGTAATTGCTTATTTTACTATAACAGCCTTTAGTGTACTAAAGTAATGCTCTAGTTTTAAGGCCAGCAGATTAATACATTGGGTCAAAAGAGAATTTATTTACACACCACATCAGCTTCATTCACACAGAGGGGTTCCCTATAGATAATGGATTCTCCTCAGAGGCTGGAAAAGCCATAATTATAGCTGTCTTGGATGTGGAGAGAGAAAATGAAATCTGAAGTGAGCACATTATAAGCAATGAAAAACATCTTTCAAAACAACAGTTATCTGCAAGTGTCTTCCTGTTGAGGGTCAAAGAGTAATTCCTTGTTGCTTAGAGTCCCCTCTGAATTACTTGTTATTTGTTTGCTTTTATGAAGTTTTCTTTTTCTAACACCAAGCAGATTTTTGTGTTGCAGCTCCCCACTTCAGCTGCAACTAATTTAGACCATTTCATAGACGCATCTTCCAGCATCTGCTCTGTTCGATGGAGGCTGCACTCACCTTTTTATTTTCTATTGCAAAAAATCCTGTTTCCAAGTAATTAATTATGGCAGGTGCTGCATGAAAAAATATCCTGATCAGGTAGCTGCTCATGGCTCCATCTGACATCAAAGAACCCTTGGCTGGAATCATGAAGCAGTCTTATAATATAAAAACTTTCCTCCATTTCTATGGATGATAGAGATCCTTCTGAGTCCCTCATTTTTAAAGCATGTGAGTTAACTCTATTTGCCTCAAATGGAAAACAGGGACATAGCCCTTTTATAACACAACTAATCTTTGCAATGCAGAGCACCAGAGCAAGGACTGGTGATCTCCTATTTCAATGATTTTGCACAACCTACAAGCACTTGATTGCGAATGTATATTCGTCTGCAAGAAAGTCTCTGCATGTGTCACTGGCAGCAGACTGTGTATTCACCCCCCTTGTCACTCTGATGGAAATGCTGTTTGTCACCTTCACTGGAGGAACTCTGATTTTCCAAAGGCTTCAGGGACTCGCACAATTCTGGTCTTTAATATTTATGATGAGAGTCCTTTCCAATAAAAACCCGATGGTGCAGATCACACTCTCGAGTTGCTGTGATGATTAAGGAGAGAAAGGGAGATGAAACCTGTTCTACTTAGTGTATTAGCTGTCAGTCTGAGAGGTCGACTTCCAACGGCTCTGTTTTAGCAACACACGAACCGTGTGAGACAACTTCTTCAAAAATGGGTCTACCTCAACCCACACTTCCAGTACCAACCCATATTTCTGGGGAAGAATTAGCCTGTGTGTTCTTGCCGTACTTTCTGTGGCCTAGGAATGGATGAGACTCTTTCTTATTTGATGCCATTTAAACAAAGATGTTTCAACTACGGTCCAAAGATTCCTGATTCTCTGAAAGGTGGGTTGGTAGCCCATATGCTGGACAGTTCTGTAACTCTGCCAAAATCCTAAGCCCTGAAATAAGCATCAAAATCTGCACTGGAAGGAATCTGTAATAACTTGCTCCTTGAGAGGCAGGTTTCTGCATATTCTTATTGCCACAATGAACAAGAGGAGAAAACCACATTAGAATAAATGAATTGCCTCATCTTTCCCTATTATCCATTCGGATATAGGATCTATTTCCTCTCCGCTAAGATTCCGGTAATTTCAATAATGTAAGTCAAAAGGGACTTAATTTCCAAAATTGCTCCTCAGTGGTAGCAATAGAAGAGATTGGAACATGAATAATTTACCTTTGGGATAAAATAAAACAAAATTAAAAAGTTTTCTTTTATTCATTAGACAGCAGAGTAACAACCTGCTGATGTGTTGATGTGTTAAAACCAGAACACGTTTAGACTAAGGTGCTGAGATAACTTCGGCTCTGACAACTGATAAGATAGTTAGGGGTTGCTCTGACTCTTGATTCCTGGCACTTGCTGGAAGGTCGAGGAAGGTGACATTATGGTTCATTATGGTGACACAGTGTAAACTAATTAGTGGTTAGCTAACAGAGCTGGATATCCTGTTGTGTACACAGGACTCTTATCAAACAAGGTGTTAACTACTCCATGAATGAAGTTGCTCAGAGAATACTCTACAATACATTGCAGCCACTGCTGTGTTACGTGTTGTTTGGTTTCTGATTTGGTAGTAAAGGTAGTTGTGCCGAAAAGAAGAAGCACCTCATTGCTCAAGGTTTAAGTTTAAATCACTAGTATTTTACTCCTAATGTAAATTTTTATCAGCTGTAGCAATGCCTTTTTATTTTGGTTCTACTAGAAAATTAAACTGTGACCTGAAAGCTGTTTTTCCAGACATCGTTTATTTATTCCACCTACCACTTAATTATCTGCTTACAGTATTTTTGTTTCTCCTCAAGAAGGAATGTGAACACCACAAAATGATCAAATCCCAAGATACAACACAAGCTTGTGCATAGGATTTTGTGTAGGTTGTTTCTTTTTCGATCACACCGTGATGGATGAGGACCCTGGCAAAGTCAGGCGTAGTTCTCAAAGGGTGAGCATGGCCCTCAATGTATTTTTAGCATTTTTATATCAATAAATGTAAATGAAAGAAAGCTCTTTGTACCTCTCTGTGTGAAAAAAGGGACAGGAGTCAGTCATTTGTCACAGTCTATTTATCAGACTGTGATCAACCAGTGAATGAGGAGTCACAACAAATTCACCAGGAGTCTTGCTTTATGTAGACACAGAGCTCACTGGCAGGTTGTACCAAAATTAGGATGAGCTATGAGAAAAAACAGGATTAAGAGATTCTGAGTCACATCCTGAACTGTGACTCAGGTGTTGGAGTTTAGCCAGATAACAATTCTTGCACTCCAACACGAGGTCCACCAGACCATGCTGAACACAAGTCAATTGTTGTTGTCCTTTATATTACTAGGGTACATAAATGCATCTTAATTTATTGACATGTGAGGTTAAAGAACAGGCAACTAGGCTGAGTTCAACCTTACATTGTATGTAGATTAAAGATATCCTTGGAAAATTTAGTTAAAGGGCTCATGGCTTAAAATAGGTCATTTATGGCCAGTAAACTGGCTTTAAATTTATTTCATTTTAAAATGTCAGTTACTACAGCTAAATCTGAATGTTATCATAGCAAGTGCAGAAGCTCAGGTATTTTTAGAAACTCGAAAACCAATAATGGCTACTGGAGAGCGAAGAAGGAATTAGCTCTTCATCAGTTCAAGAGCAGAGAGCTCTGGGCAGCTGGGTGGTAGCTGTAAAAGTACCTGAAGAAAGAATCTGCGTCATTGACACTGGCTGGGTTAGGAATAACATAAAAGCAGAAAAGGAGAAACAGCAGAAGAGGAGGTGGGCAATGGGTGTCAGCTGGAACCTGGAACATCAATATCAGAAGGAACTTCTTCACAGTGAGGACAACAGAGCACTGGAAGAGGCTGCCCAGGGGAGTTGTGGAGTCTCCTTCTCTGGAGACATTTAAGACCCGCCTGGATGTGTTCCTGTGTGACTTGGTCTAGGTGATCCTGCTGTGGCAGGGGGATTGGACTAGATGACCTGTCAAAGTCCCCTCCAACCCCTAATGATTCTATGATTCTATAAAAGCTCCTTTAATTGAGGAGAACTCTCTTCCCTTTGCTTGCTCATTTCTGTTAACGCGTGAGAGAGTGACAAATTCATTACTGTTGGGTGAGGATTTGCTTATCTCAATGATGTGCTGTGACAAACCGTTTGGGAACTACAGTGGTGCACTACATACTTGTGGGACCCAGATCATTTTTTAATGTGGAAATGCTGTAAATAAGTTATTTTATATTTAACCAGTAGAATGTGGTCCCCAAATGCCCTATGCCATGTATGATCAGAGAGAAAAAAGACCGAAAGAGTAGGTAAGAGAAGTGATTCTTCCGTGCCGATGACACCTTTAAAATAGGATAGATAAAATGCCCTGCTAGGTCAGGAGGTTGCAAAGTGTAAAGGAATAACAAGCTGCCGTCTAGGTTTTGCTTTATAAAAGGATTATTACTCAAAGGTCAGTGGTTTAGAGTGTTACCTTTATCTCCTCACTTTTTGTTGTAAATTCAGAGCTAATGACCAGAACTTGAGACTTTGCATAACAGAAGTGATAACTGGCTTCCACATTTCCAGTCTAGTCTGTGGAAGACATGCAAAATGGTCTGGGCTTTAATTATTTAATCCTAACATGGTTTTTTACTACCTGTTTCACACTTTTTTTTCCTCAGATAAAACACCTGTAAAGGTCTGTAAGTATGGAGAGCAGTCACATCTATTTTTTGTAGCACTCTCACAAGTTTTAATCTCTAGCACAAGACAAAGAGGACTTTCTGGAGACCAGGCTGCAATAGATGCTCCTAATCAGTTGCCAATTGTCTAATAAACACGTGTAAAAATGGGTGTTAATTTAGCATTTGTGGAAGGTCCAGCTGTCCCCGGGGACATTTTGGGGTGATTTTCCTATTATGCATACTGTTCTAATCCCTGTGCAAAGCCTGGTGACTTGGTCCTTCCAAGCTGTTTCATCAGAAATAAGTGTGAAAAAGTTAAGACAAATGCTGCAATAAGATGTTAGGGGAAAACCAATGAGTTTTCTTAAAAGTTGAAGATTTGATAGACTAAAGAAGTGTGACATTCATCTCATAGAATCATAGAATCATTAGGGATTGGAAGGGACATTGAAAGATCATCTAGTCCAATCCCCCTGACACAGCAGGATCACCTAGACTACGTCACTCTGCTCCTCAGCATCAGGACACTCAGATACCCTTGCAGTAGCAATCACCCCATTTTGTTTGGCCCTGAGCTGATGCTGACAGTTTTGAGCAACACTTGAAATGGTTCTACACATGTGTGAACAGAATACTTGGATCAGCACAGACAACCTGTGGTACCTGAGGGCTGGAGTGGAACTGACCACGGGAGCTGTCCCTCTAATGAGGCTCCACATGACCCAGAACATCGCAGGGGAGAGACACAGCCACCAAGCCCCACGGAAAGCTAAATGTCTGGGTGAAGCTGTAGAAGCACTCCTTGCAAAGATGTGTCCTGGAGACATCCAGCTGGAAGCAGAGAGTGTCAGAGGACAGGGATGGGAAAAAAAGTGATGTGTTTTTTAAGCTATGTGGGAGACAGTTAAGATGCACAACACGCTGCTGCTTCCTATGTCTCAGACTTCGTTACTCTTAGTCTGGGTTTTTCTTATTTTGGGGCAAGATTTCTTTCCTCCCCATCGCTTTGCATTTCACGTTAGCTTGCTTGAATTAAAACCTGAGTATCAGGTTGGAGAGACAGGCAAAAAGGATCGCTCTTTCCTTCAGACAGGCCTTTTCTGCAAGGTATTCTCCCCCTACCCTTCTCTCACCAGGTATCTGCTTGGGGCACATCCCTTTGCCATGTGCAGACCCGGTCGTCCTGGCTGCAGTGGATCTCTGAGATGATGTCTCAAAGGCTTCCTGAACACTCAATGCAGGATTATTCACTATCAACTCATATTTCTCTCAGGAAGCTCAGCTTTGCTTTTTTTATTTCTCTAATTAGTGTCAGAAATATTCTATTGTCATGTTCTCTTCATCCCAGCGTTCCTCTAATTAGCTTGCTGAGTTATTCGGTGAGTGTTTGCGGCTGTTCAGTGTTAATGAGCCTGTCAGTCACAGTCTTCAAAGCTTCATCGCTTCAGAGAGACCAGAGACGGAAAGGACCTATCAGAGACTGTTAGTTCCTGTCTCAGAAAGCAAGAGTCCTCCAGGCTTAGTTTAACCGCTTGTAAAATTGCCAGTGTTTCTTTCAGGCTTTGAGGGTGGCGGCGTACGTGGGGTGTTTTTTCAGCTCAGTGATTAGACCGAGGCAAACTCTGCATACTAACATGAAAATTATCTCCGTGCATCAAAGACATGCGGAAAGATTACGTCTAATTTGCAAGTACCCTGCTCTGCATTCTGGTCCTGTCCTCACAGAATAGCTATGCAAATAAAACCTTCTGAGCTCGCTAGGGTAGAAGCCAACAAATCCCCTTAGGATGCACTTGGGATTTCTGGAAACCAGCCACACTGGACCTAGGATGGCACATCTGGCCTTTTGCCAGGACTCGCTCTACCTCTTCAGTTTAGAGCTGTTTCACGTGTATCTCCTGAGCTGGACCCGTCCTGTAAGCTGCTGGTGCAGATTTTGTGCTCAGAGCTATGTTTTACTTGTCCAGCAAACATTCATATTATTTGTACTCATATTTCAGACACTGTAGCCTCTTCAATGGCAGCTGGATGTTTTCTGTGCACTGATGTGTCTACTGCAGAAAGTGCCTTGTGCCCTCTCCAACCATAGTGCAGAGATCACAGTATCACAGTAAAGATAAGGCTGGAAAAGACCTTAAAGATCATCCAGTCCAACCTAAATCCAAATAAACCCAGTAAACCGAACATCCAACCTTTTGTGCAGGAAAGTGATCTTGCTGGCTGCAAATAGGTGGATCCACTGGCTGAGCTGATTTGGCAAGGTCGATCTACAGCACTCAGAGCTAACATTTGGCACTAGTGTGTCATGACAAGAGCTTGTTTCCTCAGGGACTCAAGCGCCGCGGTTGATTTGACTGCATAAATTGCAAGTGTCCCTTCCTTTTCTCATCTCCTGTTCCCCACATCAGCACCAAGACATGACCAATGAGAAAAGTAGTCACAGGATCTTTACAGCTATTTATAGAAATGGGCTTTTTATTTAGGAGCTACTCAAGAGTCACTGCTGTAATGTCAGCAAAAGCAAGAGTTTTGGGGAGTGCAGCCAGGTCCCAGCTCCAGCCCACCCAGCCATGTGGAGGAGCTACAGGGAGCGAGGTGCTTGGATTACCCTGGAGGGCTGGTTGCTGATGCTTCACTGCCTCAGTGACTGCAAAAAAAAAGACTCTAAAATGTAGAAAAATCAGTGAAAGAAAGTCACAAAGTGAGATACCATCTGTCTCTGGTCACAGCGTGATTTCTTGGACTGGATGATCTTTCAAGGTCCTTTCCAATCCCTAATGTTCTGTGATTCTGTAGGAACACCAGCAATAAAGAGACGAATAGGAACTGTAGAGTCTATTGTTATCAGTGGAGGGGGACAACTATGAAGTGACTATGCTTGATGCCTTTTGCTTCCATGCCTGTTAAATTATTTTTCCTTCTGCTTCCCTTAGTAAAAAGGTTAACTGCAATCAATTGACTAATCATTTCCTACTGGCAACAAAGGGGCAAGAAGCTCCTCAGGGCGCGTCGCAGCTGCAGTGAGCGCAGAGCCGTGGGAGGCTGTGGAAGGTGTGTGTGTCCCTGGGAGGCTAAGACAGCTCAGATGCTGCTGAGCCTGTGTGAGAAGGCAGAGAAGAGCAGGCATTTCCCAGTCCTCAGAAAGATCTTGCAACAGATAAGCTTTCTGGAAGGACATAGAGGGAAGCCAGGTATGCCAGACTCTCATGAGTCTAGTGAGATTACTTAGGAATAAATGTCCAAAAAGACAGTTTGGTAGATGATGGGTTGGGTTACAGTCACCAGCTGAAAACAAGGCAGGACCTGGATTTTTTAAAGAATGGAGAGCAGGCAAACACCATCTCTCAACAGGGGGATAACCTACAAACAAGAAAAGGAGTCTTCTGCTTCTTTTGGCTATGGGAAGGCTGGCTTTGGATTTCTGTGACCCATTTTTAGTGCTAAAGAAAGTAAATAAAACGCTTGGAGGAAGGGATAAGATATGGCTTATGAAGGAAAAATCAATTGAATTGAGCTTGTTTAGCCTGCAGAGGGAAAGCTGGTCTGTAGATATGAAATAAAGGGGAGATGACTGCCAAGAGTGAGACAAGAAGCTGATCTCTGCCTGATGTAGACTGGGTGGGAAGTCATGAGCTTGGCTGCTGCTGCTGGGAAGCTGAGAGCTGTTCAGGAGCCACCCAAGCTGGAAGGATCTTGCCCCCAAGATGTCTTTCAGCTTTGCATCCTCCAAGTCTCTATAAGTATCACAGTCCAAAGTACCTGCCAGGTAAACAGCCCTGTGAAAAGAGTGCACGTGAGTCCAGGCTGGACTGGATGAGAGAATCATAGCATTTCACAAGCAGGGACCCCTGATGGCACTGTCCATATAGAAACACCCTTCTATCCAATTTCCAGTTTGATTGAGGACTTACTACCAGTTGTCTCAGCCTATCAAAGCCCATCTTATCTTGCTGCCCTCTCTCCTGAAGTCAGACAATTCCATCATGGCATGGTCCCTTGTATCCTGTCCTCTCCATCACCAAAAAAGTAATAAAGAGAATCCCTCCTCTCACAGCTACTTTTAAAATTTAAAATAGATCCTGCGTACTCTGCCACTTCCCTGGAGACTGGTCTACTCAGTCTCTTTGGGACTGGCTGCCTTCTATATTTTCACAGCTTGGAGCTCATAGCTTTGTATCCCTGTACACAAGTTTTAGCTGGGATAGAATTACTTTTGTTCATAGGTGCTGTGTTTTGGATTTGTGCTGGAAAGTGCTGATAACACACCGATGTTTTAGCTATTGCTGAGCGATGTTCACACGGTGTAAATGACTTTTCTCCTTTCACAGCCCTGCCAGTGCACAGGCTGCAGGTGCAAAAAACACAGGGACAGCAGATTCCAACTGACCAAGGGGACATTCTAGACCACATGATGTCATGCTCAGAAATAAAACCTGTGTGGGGAGAGAGGAGGATGGCCAGGGCTGCTCAGGAACTTTCTGAACATCGGTTGGCTGGGGGGCGGTTGCATCACTCCTCCTTTGTCTTGTTTTGTTTTGGCTTGGGGTTGTTTGTGTGTTTGTTTTTAAAATTATGAAGATGTCTTCATCTCGACCTTGGAGTTCTCACACTCTTACCACATAATTCACAACCCCATCCCACTAGGTGGGGGAGCGAGCAAGCAGCAGCCTGGTGCTTAGCTGTCTACTGGGCTAAAACCACGACACATTGCCAACAAATTTTTCATTCATATCATGCTTTGTGGCTGAACCTTTCATTTGCACAGCGTGGCCAAGTCACACATGATTAGACGTAATTAGTCCTGAAAAATTCATGCTCAAGCAATGAATCAAATAGGAAGCAGCAGAGTGGCCGGGACTGAGGTGCCTGTTTAACGTACCGTGAGCAAGGTCACAGACAGTCGTGCCTTGTCTCCACAGATAGATAGAGACAGGACTTCTTTGCAGTTTTATGTGACAGGGTTATTCCATTCCCAGAGCTGTCTTACAACTCGGACAATCATGTTGGAAAGTCATGCTCAAGTCCTTCTGCACTCTTCAGTATCTTCATGCCCCCACAGAGGAGTGTGCTATTTACCCTTAGTTGTAGGGTGCAGCTGCCAGTGAAGAAGAGGAAAACGAGGTCCTCTTTTTGTGTCTGCTGAAAGTGTCCAAGCTATAGCTCCTGCAATCCCTCTTGGCAGACCTGAATCATTAGGGACTGGAAGGGACTTGAAAGATCATCTAGTCCAACCCTCCTGCAACATCAGGATCACCTAGACCAAGCCCCCCATTAGAAGTCACTTGTATAATTTTATTTTGCCCTGAATCATTTTTGCATCTATAGAAGCGTTTCCTATTTGTTTACCCAAACTGAAGCCAGAATCAAACCATTGAGGAAGTTATTTCTTCTTGTATAATTTTTTTCCAAAGCCTTAGCCCTGCTGCTATAGCTGGGAACTCCTCCTGGAGAGTTTAGTTGGGCATGCAGGAAAGTGGATCCCAACAAGAAAGCTACACCTCCTGAGTCCAGCTATTTAGGAAAAGGCACCTTTGACCATTAAGTTTCACCAAGTGACCCTGTAATAGCCTACTTGAAGATTATGGCAACACTGGTATCTATCAAGATGTTTAACTTTTCTTATTAAGTAGTCCATCACCAAGAATCATAGAATCATAGAATCACTACAGATTGGAAGGGACCTTGAAAGATCATCTAGTCCAATCTGCCTGCAACAGCAGGATCACCTAGACCAAGTCACACAGGAACATCAAATGGTATTTTTATGAATATGGAGAATCACTGAAAGCTGCTCAGACTTCTTCTGTCTCAGACTTGCATTCAGAAAAACGTTGTGGGGATGTTGGGATGAGCTCTTTGCCTCTCCAGTGATGTAAGCTGAGCTCACTGAAACATAGCTCTAGCACTAGCTGCAGCAGTAGTGTTCCAGCTCACTGGATGCTGACTCCCATCTGAATACTGAAGAATTAATGAGCTGAGCCATTAGAAAGTAATAAACTTAGTTCCAGTAATTCCACGTGCCACTATATGATAATCCAGCACCCCTATCAGCGCATTAGCCCTGGCTGCAGAAGGCTTTAGTAGTGGTTGGTGGGGGTAGGGAGCTGAGGAAGTAGATGGGTGAGGTGGCTGGACCCTTGGATGCTGCTAGTTTCCTGCTCACCACACACTCCCAGTGTCATCTCTGACAGGTTACTTAAGCTCTTTGCACTGTGGTTCTCTGTTGGAAATAGAGCTAATGTGATTTCCCTAAATTGCAGCTCTGTGAGGCTCCACTTAGAGGCATGTGAGAGGTCTCAGACATTGCAAGATCAAGGTCACTATTAGCATCTTTCAGAGCATGGCTGATGTAGTAAAAAACCAGTGAACAATAAGGCCTGCAAACAATAAAATACTGGGTCTCTGCAGTTGAGATACTGGCTACCAATTGTTCTCTCTGTGTTGTGAAGCTTCCTGGCCCACGACCTCTCCCCACACAGTACGTGAGCAGATAACGCTATCCCCATGTAGAAGAAATGTTCTGCATTTGAAAAGAAAAAAAATCCATTGGGAGTGTTTCTTTCAAAGTCTTATTCACCACTTCAATCCTCCTTTTGAGCGTAGAATGAGACATTGATATCTAGGCTGTAAATTCATAAATTCTCACAGAACCACTGATCTACATTGTAATGCAGCTACAGAATCTAGAAAGCATTAGCAGTGTTGTTAATTAGTAGTGCTCTTGGTGCATTTCACTTCTGATTCCTACTACCACTCTATTTCTATTTCCCTTTCCTATACATCTAACAACTGTAGGAAGCTCAATTCTGACATTGCTGCATTCAGCTGGGATTTGATGGGTTCCTTCGCCCTCCTGGGTATTGGGTATGTGATTGGATGAAACAGGAGTGAATTTAATCCACAGTGGGATGCACACACTAGTCACAACTTTGCCTGTAGATTATCTAACACTGGTTTGGTTTGGGTTGGGGGTTTTTTTGCATTTCTTTTTACTCTTGTATAGCTAAGTCCCTTTAATACCGCTCTAGGTACTGATCAGCCTCCCAGTATCCCATTCCTGCTGAAGTGAGCACTTTTCTAAATATCTCTCTTCTTCAGTGATGATGAAACCCGAAGTCCTGTTGCTACCCCTCCTTTCAGTCACAAGCCTTCCTGTTGGCAGCTGGTTCTGTGCATGAGAGCAAAAAAACCTTGAAGCATTGGCTCAGCTAAAAAAGCTTTGTATCTCCCTGACTCTTCTCTCTGGCAGCAGTCTGTACTCATAGGGATAAGAGATTTCTTCATCTGATGACCTTTAATCATTCAAAGCCTCCTGAAATAACTGCTTCTTTCATTATGCCAAGAAAGGTAACGAATGAAACAACCACTAAACTGAAAGAGAAGAAGAAATCTTTGGCGATGACTTCTTTTGCACATCCATCTTCCAGACAGCAAGTGCTCTGGAGTAGACACCACGCTGCCATTGAATTTTTTATGAGACAGCAGCTGTGGCTTAAGGATTTCTCATTACTTTGGCCATAAGTGCTCCCCAACTCACCGGTATGGATATATATTTAATTACAAAACTCACCTGCCCTTTCTACTGAGATCTTCTTGCTCCTGCTGTTCAAGAACTACTATTTTATTCTCCAAAGTGTTGTAAATTATCCTTCCAACTCTGCACTGCATTGAAGCCTCTCATGGTTGTTGGAGCCCAGAACAAGCAGCCAACTCTTCTTCTCTGCAGTGACCATTACAGCCCTACTTCCCCCTCTGAAGATTGTGTAATCTACACAGGCAGTGGACAAAGAACGGTTCCTTGTCCCAGTCACGCAGACCCAGATCAGCTCATGGAAATCAAAACAACACTCTTGCATCCCAGTGCAATAAAGTTCTCCAGTTTAATACAGTTCAATAAGTTGGCCCTGTCTCTTTTTGTGCAGCACACAAGAGAAATGCAAAATGCACGCGGTCTGCCGTGGCCAGGTTCCCGGAATCTGTGTGCACCGTGAAGATGTAGCTGGTCATCACAGGGGCCATGTAAACATGGAAGAGGAAACCAAAGATTCAGCAGTATCAAAACGGGTGGGGGGAAAATGAGAGGGAGAGACATAAACCCAGTACACAACTCTGTGAGATGGCAGCTGCTGGGTTACATGGACCACTTGGGCAAGTGTTAAGTTTGTAAAACCATGTCCAGGTGAAATTGCAAGTGCAAGATACCCGCAGCTGTTCCTGACTACCGTCACTGCAATCAAAGATTAGGTTTAGACAGATTTACACCATAGTGATGCAAGACTATTCCATCCCACTCCCTTCCCCTGCAGATATAAACAGAGATCACTTAAGAAGTTTTTCTTCAATGTTGTAATATTTCTCACATCAGCACTTTCTGACTTCCCTATGAGCAAGGCAGACGCTCTTGTGGTTTTGCAAAGTACTGACTGTATGAGCCAACGATCTTAAAAAATACATACCAGAAGCTGGATCCCTGAACAGACAGTCTGCATTGCAAGTACCTCAGCATCTACTGCTTCCCTTGCCTTCACAAGCACTCTAAACCTTGCAAACTTGAATTATTCAGTGATATCACTTGGGATGGTTATAAGACTCTAGTCGAAGGATGTAGGGATGCAGCTAGGAAAGCCAAGTCATCCTTGGAATTAAACCTTGCAAGAGAGGTCAAGGGCAACAAAAAAGGCTTCTTCAAATACACTGCAGTTAAAATAAAACTAGAGGCAGTGTAGGTCTCTAGTTTTAGTTTTACCTGCACTGTATTTGAATTGAATGAATTGAATGTATTTGAATTGAAGGCTGAATGAGGTGGGTGCCCTGAAGACAAAGGTTACAGAGAAAGCAGAGATACTGAACACCTTCTTTGCCTCTGTCTGTACTTCTGGGGGCTGTCCTGATATCAAGCCCCAGACTGCTGAGGCTCCAGAGGAAGTTGAGACAAGAGAGGAGTTTGCCCTGGTTGATGACAACTGGGTTAGAGATCAGTTGAGCAAACTCAATGGACATAAATCCGTGGGTGCAGATGGGATCCACCTGCGAGTGCTAAGGGAGAGGGCAGAAGTCATTGCTAGGCAACTCTCCATCATCTTTTCTAAGCCATGCGGATCACGAGACGTGCCTGGGGACTGGAGGATTACAAATGTCAGGAAGCTTGGACTAGATAATCTCTCGTGGTCCCTTCCAATCCCTAATGTTCTGTGAATCTGTGAATATGCTTAATATTGACTTGGTAAAGTAACGGTAGAAACCTGAGCCAAAAAACCTGCGTTATATTTCAACCGATACCCAGCAAATGACTACAAATAAAAGCTGATTTACAAACAGACAATATGGGACAGGGCCAGTACAGGCTGTCAGCAATAAGACAGCACAGAGGCTACATTAACCAAGGTAGCACAGCACTCAGTATATTGCTTGTAAGGTACACACAGTTATTCCTTACTCCTGTAGTGCCTCTAGTAATTCTGGCTTTTATCCCAGCTGAGAATTGATGGAATAACAGCCTGAATCCTTGTTTTTCTAACCTATTCTGGAGTTTGCTAGACTTGACCTTTATCTAGCAGGATTTTACCTGCAGGATGTAGCTTTATGATGAGAATGGCTGTTGTCTGTTACAGGTTGAACAAAGGTTTTCATAAAAACAACCCTCCTGAAAAAAAAAATACTGCAGTAAATGGAGTCACAATAAAACTTCTGAAGCTCCTGTTTCAAGTAAGTTTAAGAATAATTATTCCCCCCAACAAAGACACTTATATATAGTGTTGAGCGATATGGTTTAGGGGTAAACTTGTAGAGTAGGCTTGAGGCATGGACTCTATGATCCCAAAGGTCTTTTCCAACCTGAATGATTCTGTGAAATACCACCAAAAAAAAGCTCTCCAATATATTTATTCACACAGTTTTTCTACTTTCTCTTTACTAAATTCTGTTACAAGTTCTCTTAGCTTATGTATTGGCAAGAATTAAAGAAGATATATTTTCTTCAGAATGCTCTCCCACCGTGAATCTGTGTTGTTTGGAAACATCATCTGCATTTCCTTTAATTCCTGCTGAGATGCAGTAGCCCAGAACTGATACTTGCACCACAGCCGCAGTCACCCTGAAGAGTTGAGGTCTCCAGCTTCCCAGTTCTGCTACTAGACTGCAGTGACCATTGCTGCAGTGGACTGAATGCAAAATGCAAAACCATTGCTGTGGGTTAAAATTGACATTCTTATCTTGCCATGTTTTGCCTTAAAATGATCTTTCCCCCTTGAGAGAAGCTGAGAAAGAAGCCATTTTAAAAGTATGTGTCATAGCAACTCCTTGAAACTTACTCTGGAAACCAAATGGAAGGGGAACGTTGGTACAACAATAGAGCACTAAGAACAAAGGCTTTGTCAGAAAACTGGGGCAAAAGCTGCACTAAATAAACTAGATTTGTTCTTCACAGCTTGTGCCTGAAGGAGGTCATTTGACTAAAACCCCTCCAAAACTCATCCCAGGTCCACTCTCCCTCCTCATAATGACAGCAGTTATTAGACACAAGCTCACAACACAAGCAGAGGAGAAATGTTTGCTACTTGTGCTGTTTATCTCCCCTTCACTGTACTTCATTTTAAAATAGACTGTGCCAGTAAAATGAGAAAACCAGTTTAGTTTCATTAATTGGGCTGAAACAAATGTAATTCTCTGAGGTGCTTTTGAATGCTTTTGGCCTTGCAGTGCTCATTGGTTATAGGAGGCTAGAGAAGGATTCACACCCTCCTTGCACAGCAGACACACATTTGATATCTTAGAGAACCTATACACTGATTCGGTTGCATGTACAGAAGGTCGTTGTGGTTCGTAAGGTGTAAGGTCCTGAAAAGCTGTCGTGAGCAAGACTTAACACATCTCCTCATGCAGGTGGGTCAACAGCCACTAGTGGTTCCAGCACCTCCCAGGCAACCTACTCTTTTTGTTGAGATTCTGAAACAGTGCAAAGACACACCATTATTGCTAAGTACTGCTTCACAGTGAAATGCAGAAGAAGCTTGGCATTTACAGCTTGTTTACACAAGACGAGAGAAGGGGTTAGTTATTACATTAAGAATGGCCTTATTCTCAGGAGTAAAGTACAACTTCTTCTGATTTTCATGCCCAGAACATCCACAGATCTGGCACCTTTTGTTTTGGTGTCTCAGAATTGGTTTAGCAACCTGCTTTAGGCAATTATGCCTAAAGGCTTCAGCTCTCCAAATGGCCAAGTAGGTTAGAGCTAAAATAAATCCTCATTTCCTTTTCTCATAAAATGCTTGAGACAGGATGATCCTTTCTATGATGAGATGGAACAATAAAGGGTTGTTACTGCAAGTGGAAGAAGCTGTTGTGTTGTGAGACATCACACAATAAATCATTGGGCAACTAAAACACTTAGATAACAAAAGACATTTGGGAAGCAAAAGGCTTCATCCCATCTGACCTGAACACTTCCAGAAAGGGACATCCACAACTTCTCTGGGCGACCTGTTCCACTGACATTATCAGAGGATTGGAGAATGTCTCCTATGAAGAGAGGCTGAATGAGTTGGAGTTGGTTCAGTCTGAAGAAGAGAAAGCTTTAGAAAGACCTTATAGCAGCCTTCCAGTACCTGAAGGACACCTGGAGCTGCTGAGGGACTGTTCACAAGGGTGTGTAGCAACATGAAGTGAGGCAATGGTTTTAAACTAGAGCAGGGTAGATTTAGACTCAATGTAAAAAAGAAGTTCTCCACAATGAGGGTGATGAGACACTGGAACAGGTTTCCAGTGGTAGAAACTCCATCCTTGGAAGCGTTCAACATAAGCCTTGATGGGGTTTTGAGAAACCTGATCTAGGTAAAGATTGCCTGCTAATTGCAGGAGGGTTGGACTAGATGACCTTTAAAGGTCTCTTCCAGCCCAACATATTCTATGATTCTAAATCCACAAGGCATTACACATGACCCAGAAATCCCACAAAGCTGAATGCAGTACAGGGTAGATATAGACAGCACTGCTCTGCTCTGCTCTGCTCTGTGGTGAGTTCTAAGCTGTGTGGTCAAGAGCTAGCTGATACTCCTTGGCCTCAAGACCACAACATTCCTCCCTAGCTCACTTCTACTTGGTAGTGTGGACAGATTGTGAGCCCTGGAACCACTCCAAAGGAGTTATCTTGCCAGACCTATGGTTTCCACAAGACTCTGCACTTCAAAAAGCAGGAATTTTTCTGCTTTCAGAACAGAATAACTAAGAGCTTTCTCTGCTTAAAATGACAATCTGTATGAGGTAGTAAAGAGCCCTAGACCTTTTCCTCCTGTGTGAAAACAAGGGTCATTGTGGGCTGTGTCCAGACTTACAGTGTCTCTTTCCCCTAGTTAAGTGCAGGATTCTGATTTTGCAAGGAATTCATAGATTATCATAATGAAATTAAAATGGGCAAAACCTCACTGAACTTGTGCCAGAGGAATTAGAATACAGTGGACTTAAAGCCACTAACTGTAGAGAAAATATTACACTGGGGTTAATTATTTTCCTTTAAAGACTCAGTTACGGAGAAGCTATGATGTTCCTTACAATCCCTCCATTTGCACTCTCTTTCCCCTGTGATCCATGGACCTCATTCACTAATTTCTATCCACACTTCCTCAGAAACCAAAAGTTTGTGCAAATGTTTGTGTCTCATGCGTTAGACTGCAAAAAACAAAACTGGACACTGCCTTTAGAAAGTGGGCAGGTACTTGCTATGAGTTAGGAATGTTAGAGCATCCAGCATTTCACGCTCTGCTTCTGCAGCTGTAGCTGCCCCGTCCTCCCAACGTGTTTATACCTTCAGGTGTTTACAACAACACTCCTACTGTGAGAAACCGTTGCACCTCTCCATTGCACTCCTCCTCCTTGCACCATGTTTAACTTGACCTCAGCTGAACAACATCATAGCTGAAGCAGATTCTTTATTATCTTACCTCCCAATAGGCTGGGACCTGGCAGTACTGGTTGACAACCGGTTGAACAAGAGCCAGCAGGGTGCCCAGGTGGCACAGAAGGCCAATGGCATCCTGGCTTGGATCAGGAATAGTGTGGCCAGCAGGATTAGGGACATAATTCTCTCCCTGTACTGGGCACTGGTGAGGCCTCACCTTGGGTACTGGGGGCAGTTCTGGGTCCCTCATGTCAAGAAAGAGATGCTGGAGTGTGTCTAGAGAAGAGCAACAAGGCTGGTGAAGGGGCTAGAGGGAAAGCCTTATGAGGAGAGGCTGAAGGAGATGAGGTTGTTTAGCCTGGAGGAGACTCAAGGGGGACCTTATTGCTCTCTATAACCACCTGAAGGAAAGTTGTGGACAGGTGGGGGTTGGGCTTTTCTCCCAGGCAACTAGTGCTGGGATGAGAAGGCATGGCCTGAAGTTGCACCAGGGGAGGGTTAGGTTGGATGTTAGGACACCTTTCCTCATGGAAAGGGTGGTTAGACATTGGAATGGACTGCCCAGGGAAGTGGTGGAGTCCCCATCCCTGAAGATGTTTGAGGACAGGCAGGTTCTGGTGATGCTAAGCCATAGGCTGGGCTTGATGATCTTGGACATCTTTTCCAGCCTCAATAATAATTCTATGATCCTGTAATTCTGGGAGAGCTTTGCATGAAAGCAAAGTAAGAACTTGAAGCTTGGCAAATAAAAATCACTAAGAAAAAAAACCACACAAAACTAAAGAAAACTAATTAAAAGCTAAAAAACATACTCTCTATTGTTGGAGTGAATGGGCCAAATTGTTGTTTCAAGTAGAAATTCATTAAAATATCCCTGTTCCTTTGTCCACCACAAGGAGTTTTGGTCACTTAAATCCTTGAGACTGAAAACAAGGAAAGATGAATTTCTCCCTTTCTCACAGAGAGGAGGATTCCTTCCTTCCAGGAAGTACCCACTTTACAGTATTTCAGCAGGTTGTTTATTTTCTCTTGTGATTTTTCTATGTAGTGCACTGGTACATATTCTTGAATGGATTAGAACTTGTAAACCTGGCTGTTTTTAATAGCAGACCAAAACAAGCCTTCCAAATAGTTCTTTGATTTTTAAAAAGTTAATTAGCCTTTTAGCAATCTGTCATCAAAAGGTTTACATTGGGGTGATTAATGGTGCAACTCGTGCCAGACTGATCATCAAATTCAAGAATTTCGCCAATAAAAGTTTCAGGTTGCACCAGCCACCTGATTAAAATTATTGCAGTCAATTTACCTCCACCACTAAATCAAATGTGCAAATCCATCCTGATTTAAAAATCTCTTGTGCTGAATGAAAAATTTGATTCAATTGCATCTGTCATCAAGGACAGAAACATAGAGAACGATCATGGTCCCAAGCATCATAGCTCAGAATTCAAATTATATCGCTTAAGAACGAATAATGGTTGCAAATTATTTGCATGAATTACTGAGCAAATAATTATGAATGGCAATTACACCAGCTATGCTCACAGAGAACTCCTGAATAGAATTGTTTGCCCTACCACGATATCAACAGTGAAATGGGATTATTTTCAAAACATCATTTGGTTTTTATTAAGGTGATTAGTAAAAACAGAAGCCTATTGTACACTTACATATCTATCATCTATCGATCTATCTCTCTATCTGCCTATCTATCTATCTGTGTATCTATTTATCTATGTACCTATCTATCTATCATCTATCTATCTATCTGCCAGCCTATCTATGTATCTATCTATCTATCTAGCTAGCTATCTCTTATCTATTTATTACCACCTCAGTGCTCTGCTCACTGCAGGTGAGATACCTGGATCAAAGTAGAATGTTCCTGGATAAGAGGAGAACTGGTATCCAACAAAATCTTGGTTGACTATCTCAGTGTAGCTTGATAGAGCCCTTTTTCTCACCTATCACTTCTGTGGTAGCGACAGGCTTTTTGTTCTGCTTGTACATTTGTTTTTGCTGTTTATGGTTTATGTTGTTTATTTGGATGCTGATGACAGTTGGATGAGTGGTTCATCACAACAGGCAACTCTCAATATAGACATAAATACAGAACTGTAAGTGGAAAGAAGAGCCAGTGCACACTTTTGCAAAGAGGGGAAGGAAACATACATACTTCACTAGCTGCTGGAGATCTAGTGCGACACAGCTGTCCCTGCAGGAGATGTATTAGAGGCAAACTCTACCAGCGACGTCTGGATTCCCCAGCAGGTTTGGTTTTGACATTTCCAGAAATTTGAATGAAGCTGACATAGCACTTCCTGGTCATTAAAATGTCACAACAGATTTAGAGTGAAATAACTTCAGATCACTGCTCTGCCAAGAAAGCAAGACAGCCACGATTCTGGCACAGGAGAAACTTCTAGGAAACGTCTGAGAAATCTAAGTCATCTACAGCAGAATATCTTCATCAGTGACACAGACAGCAGGATCAAGTGGCCCGTCAGCAAGTCTGCAGATGGCACCAAGGTTAGTGGTTGGCTTACTGAGACAGCTGGGGTTATTCAGCCTGGAGAAGAGAAGCCTCCAGGGAAGCTGGCCTCCAGCCTTTCAGTGCATAAATAGGACCTGCAAGAAAGATGGGTTCAGTCTTTTTAGCAGGGCCTCTGGTGACAGGACAAGGAATAATTGTTTTAAGTTAATGGAAGATAGATTTAGACTGGCTATAAGGATGAAATGTTTTACAAGATGGGTAGTGAAGCACTGGAACAGGTCACCCACAGAGGTGGTAAATGCCTCGTCTCTGAAAATATTCAAGGTCAGGTTTGATGAAACAGTGAGCAGCTTGATCTGATTGGGTATGTCCCCGCTCACTACAGAGGAGTCTTGGACTAGATGACATTTAAAGGTCCTTTCCAAGCCCAAGTATTCAATGATTCTTTTATTCTACAATATTTTCAGACAGAAATAAAGCAACTATTTATAAGTGCAGAGAAGCAGTTCTGGATATGCAGACACACGTACAAAATGCTGCAGTGGAGAAGATGGGCGTTAAGAACCTTGTCGCTGTCAGGTGAGAGGTGATGACTGACACCCATTTTCTTGAATTTGGATACTGCTGTCCTTTCAGAAATGAAAAGGACAACAACTGCAGTGTAAAAATAGAGAAGCTGGCTGAGTCAGGTACAGCAGACTTTTAAAGAAAGGTTCTGTGCACCCGGGTCTGTTTGAAGTCTTCAGAAGTGATCTCTGTGAAGGATGGTAATGATGACTGACTTTGTATCTAGGACGAGCTACAGACGGGAGCAAATAAAGCAAAGGGGTTGAATATGGGGAATTAATACAAGTAATTCGTGGTGACAAAGGGAAGTGTAATGTGTATCTACCAACAAGTCATCTTGCTAATGGACCAGCTTTCCATACGTAATAGAGTGCTAATGACAGCAGTGAAAGCAGCCAAATCAAAAGCAGCAGATGGTGCAAGAGAATTTTCATTGAGCAGCCTTACCGTTGGGAGATGACATCAAAGTGCTCACTGTGGATGAGTCACGGCTTCCTCTTTCCCCAGCTTATATCAGAGGCCAGTGGACCAGCGTCTGTTATATGAAGCTTTTCTCACAATGTTAGCAGATGAAAGAAAACTCTTCCCAAACTATGACTTCACTAAAGAAATCAATTAATTGCTCTACCCTGGCTGATGAGATTAAGTCTTCTTTTTGCTAAGACTCTGTTTGGCTGGTCACATGCAGGAAAAAAAATCTAAAGGCACAATTTCTTAGAATTTTTTGTGCAATCAATGGTTTTTGTGGAGCTTATTTAAATGCTAAATAGTTTAAGATATTTTCTGTCCTCTGGATAACAGAAGGGACTGATTATCCTTTGTCTCCATAAACTGTGATCAAAAACCAAGATATGCTGCCAGTGAACATCTGCCACCACACCTCCACTGCCCTAGGCTGAGCCAGCACAGCCAGGCTTCAGGAATGCTTTCAACAGGCATCCACACCTGAGTCACCTTCAGCTGCCTTTATGGTCAGCAGACAGGAATAGGCACTTGTAGGGAGTCATGTTTCTGACCTATTTCAGAAGTTAGTTATGTGTGAGAAGAATGACGTCTTTGGAAGTGTTTATGTTCCATATAAAAGGCGAATATAAGAAGAATATACGTAGTTCCTATAAGGGATTGTCTGAATTTAATCAGAGGGAGCCACAAAATGAGGAGACAAAATCAGGTGAGGCATACAGCACTGCTTAATGGAATTATGAAAAACAGTTTAGAGTACTCCATTGGCTCTGCCAAGTCTGGTTATTAGAGTCCTCACATGACCAGTTCAAAAGGATCACAATGTAAGAACAACACATGGAGCAAATAAAAGCCTGCTACATCCAACATTTAGAATTATACCCATACTTCTAAGACAAAATGGGTTCAATAGCCTGTGCTGCACTGATGTCCTAGTGATCCATATTAGTACAAGAGGCTTCTAAACCGTCACATCTTCTGAAACAAAAAATACATCCACCACTGTTAACGAAATACATCCTGTCGCTGAAGATCATATAAACACTGGTCCTGCCCAACATGACTCAAGTGTGTAAAATCAAGATTGGATAGCAGTCTGGTGAAGTTCCTGCTGACTTTCCAGGGAAACACAATGCTCATCTTTGAAGAAGAGAAAAAAAGATGGCCCAGGGAAATATAGACTAGTCAGTCTCACCGCTGTGCCTGGCAAGATCATGGAGCAGATCCTCCTGGAAGCTGTGCTAAGGCACATGAAAAATAAGGAGGTGAATGGTGACAGCCAACACGGCTTCACTAAGAGCAGATTGTGCCTGAAAAAATCTGGTGGCCTTCTACAACAGGGTTACAGCTTTGATGGATAAAGGCAGAGCAAGTAATGTCACCCACCAGGACATGTGCAGGGATTTTGACACTATCCCGCATGACATCCTTGTCTCTAAAATAGATAGACTTGGATTTGACAAATTAACCTCTTGATGGATAAGGAACTGGCTGGATGGTAGCGCTCAAAGAATTGCTTTCAGTGCCCTGATGTCCAAGTAGAGATGTCTAAGTGGAGATCGACTGAGTGGTGATCCTCAGAGGTCTGTTTTGGGGGTTGGAACTAGGTGATCTTTAAGGTCCGCTCCAACCTAAGCCATCCTTTTTTGTGCCAAGAGGTGAAAACTACTCAAGCCAGCAACCATCACAAAAAGGCTGTCTCTTCTGACAAGTACTGCACGTAAGCTGTCATGTGGAAAGTTGAAGATGATCTTTGTGATGTGAACCTGCTGGGATGAGTCCAAAGAGCGTTGGCTGTCGACTAAAGCAAAAAGGAATTTTCATGATGGCAAGGTGACTCTCCCCAGCACCCAAAGCACTCCTGCAGCTTAGGAAAGCATCTTTCTCTCCTCCACTGTGACTGAATGTGTCTTAGCAATCTACCTGAGGGCATACAGATCTAAAAGATAGAAACCTTTATGAGCCAGAACTACCACTATGTAAAGGTACAGGTTGTATGTGAGATAATTTTAGTCAGGATTTGGAGGAAGAGAAGGGAATTACATAGTTCAAGCTGTGCATACTGTGGAGAAGAAGGAGACCAGGGTAGAAGAGGAGACTGAGAGGTAACCTCATTAATGTTTACAAATATGTGAAGGGTGGGTGTCAGGAGGATGGAGCCAGGCTCTTCTCAATGTCATCTAGTGATAGGACAAGTGGCAGTGGGTGCAAGCTGGAACATAGGAGGTTCCATATAAATATCAGAAGGAACTTCTTCACAGTGAGGGTGACAGAGCACTGGAACAGGCTGCTCAGGGGGGTTGTGGAGTCTGCCTTTCTGGAGGTGTTTAAAACCCTCCTGGACATGTCCCTGTGTGACTTGATCTAGGTAATCCTGCTGTGGCAGGGGGATTGACTAGATGACGTTTCGAGATCTCTTCCAGTCCCTAATGTTCTGTGATCTAGGGTGTGGTTCCTTTCAGCCTAAAGCAGCAATCTGAAACAAACAACATGAAATATATCTTGTAAGTACCTTTTCTCCTGCCGCCCCGAGGAAACCAAAGCTATCAAAATCACATGTAAATGACTACACTGTGGCTGTCTCATCAGCAAGGAACCACATCACAGAACCACTGAACCACAAAATTGTCAGAGTGGGAAGGGACCTCAAGAGATCATTAAGTCCAACCCCTCTGCCAAAGCAGCACTGCCTAAAGCACCTTGCACGGGGCTGCATCCAGGAAGGATTTAAATATTTCCAGAGAAGGAAAATCCACAACATCCCTGGGTAGCCTGTTCCAGTGTCTTGTGACTTACACTCTAAAGAAGTTATTCAAGAAATATTTCTAAATGAAACTTTTTGTGTTTCAGCTTGTGCCCAGAGCTCCTTGTCCTGTCACAGGGCACAACCAAAAACAGTCTGGCACCATCCTCCCTACAGCCGCTCTGCAGATATTTATAGGTGTGGATCAGATCTCCTTTCACTCTTCTCTTTTCAAGGCTAAACCACCCCAGTTCTCTCAACCTTTTCTCATCAGAGATGCTCCAAAGCCCTAAATCATCTTTGTTGGGATCTCTCCAATTGTTCTATGTGTCTTGTAAACTGTGGAGCCCGAAACTGGACACAGTACAACAGATGTGGCCTCACCAGGGCAGAGTGGAGGGGGCTTTCTGGACCTACTGGCCACACTTCTTAATGCACCCCAGAATACTACTGATCTTCATGACAAGGGCTCAGCTGGCTATCAGTCACATGTGTTTGAAAACAAGGACAACTTCCCACTAAAATGGATAATGAAGAGAGAAGCAAAATCCTCCACTGTTTGGTGTCTTCAATTTCAGCCTTATTAACCATCCTGAAAGACACACATTAGTCAAACTAAGTCTCTTCATACATGGGTTGTGATACATACATGAAGTTCAGTGGCTTGTGAAATTGGTCAGACTCAATGATGTGAAACAACTTGTCCTTGTACGTTAAGGATGTAGAAGTTATTCATTTGTACAAACTTGCAGCAGGTTATTACTGCACTGCAGAGTTAACTTTCGTGTCAGGCCTCTGGTACCTCATTCAGTCAGTGGAAGCTTGAGACAGTGATTTTCCCCTCTCTGCTCAAGAAAAATGTATTTATTTAAGATCAAGCTGATTGATAACTTCAACATTTCTGTTTCCTTGCAGCTTATTATTTATTGAAAAGCACTTCACAGAACTTTTCATTAAGATGCTACCTCCTAGCCCCGAAAGATAGGCAGGTATCATTGCCTCACTTTATGGTTCAATAAATGCAGAGAGATGAGCTACCACTTGCAACAGGGCTGGGAATGAGTTGAGAATATCTGATACAGGTGACTTAAATCCGACTTACTAGCACGGATGCCTTTCAGAAAGATTACACTAGACCCATGCATCCAGCCTTCCTTTATGTGATGCTGGCTCTGCACCCTGCGTAGCACTCTTCCAGAAAGCCAAGATTTCTCACTCCCATGATCTCTTTCCTCCCTATTAACAGCATTGCAGTTCAACGTAGTGCAGTGCCCAAGTACAGTCTTCATTGACCCCGTGTCTTCATTTGTCCCTTTAGTGTCCCAACCACATCAGCTACTAAAACCCCTTTCACAGTTCAAATAGTAGTGTTGCATTGCTGGGTGTTCTTGTCGTGCCTGTTCAGAGCAATTACTTTGGACACTTATTTTCTCCGCTCTCAAAATAAATATAATTCAGAAAAATAAGAGGTTTTAGAGCTTAATACTTGTGTTGGATACAACAGTGTATGGGTGCTCAGGGCATCACCTACAGAGATAACAGTTGCTTGTGTTGTAGGTTAAACAAGGCCAAGTGCAAGGTCCTGCAGCTGGGTTGGGGCAATTCTCGGTTTCAGCACAGGCTGGGAGATGATGTCATGGAGAGCAGTCCTGTGGGGAGTACTGATGTACTAAAAGCCAGATGCATTTACAGCCCAGAAAGACAACTGTATCCTGAGCTGCATTTAAAGAAGTGTGGCCAGCAGATTGAGGGAGGTGATTTTCCTCCTTTAATTTACTCTGATGCCCACACATCTGGAGTACTGTGTCCAGCTGTGGAGTCCTCAACAAGAGAAGGACATGAACCTGTTGGAGCAGGTTCAGAGGAGGGCCACAAAAATCATAGGAGGGCTGGAACACCTCTGCTATAGGGACAGGCTGAGAAAGTTGTAGTTCTTCAGCCTGAATAAGAGATGGCTCTCTGTAAACCTTTCTGTGGCCTTTCAGTCTTTAAAGGAGGCTTATAACAAAGACAGGAACCCTCTTTTTAGCAAGACCTACTGAGACAGAATAAGGGTTTAAATTAATGGAGAATAGGTTTAGACTACATGTAAGGAAGATATTTTTTATAGAGAGAGTGGTGAAGCACTGGCACAAGTTGACCAGGGTGGTTGTAGATGACATGGAAAGTCAGACTAGACAGGACTCTGAGCAACCTGGTCTAACTGAAGATGTCTCTGCTCAAGGAGACTGGACTAGATTATAGTATTTGATTTACCTGGGATGGAGTTGGTCCTCCTTTCCATGACATCTCTCAAGTGCTGTGTTTTGGCTGTTGCCGAGCAGTGCTTGCACAGCACCAAGGGTGGGGATTTTTACTTTGCTGACACTCTCCCCAAGAGTAGGCTGAGCCATGGACCAGGCCTAGTAACCCAAACTGACCAAGGGGATATTCTGGACCTTATTAAAAAATAAGAGCTTCTTAATGTTTTACCTCATGACTTGCTCTGTTTACGGTGCATTGGGTGTTTACTGTAGCACTAGGAAAACAGCACCTTCTCTATCTCCCTCTCTTTGCCTTTGTAACAGATGGACTTCCTGGTCACCTGCGTCTCCAGCAGCATCTACCAAGGTTTCATTAAAAAAAGAGCACTACATACTGGCTTTAAGTTTTGATTGTGAAGGTAACAACTAGTGTCAAGTTCCTCCAACTGCTCCTTCTATTTCTTGTTTTCAGTTGAAACAGAGTGCTGTGTCAGCAAAACCCACCGCTCACTGCCACTCTGTCTTTTGTGTGGCAGCCCTTTAGCTCGGAAAACTAGCAGCTGCTCCTGAGGGACCCTGGTAATCAACCGCATTAAAGATGCCCATCTATGTTCCTGTGTGACTTGATCTAGGGGATCCTGCTGTGGCAAGGGGATTGGACTGGATGATCTTTCGAGGTCCCTTCCAATCCCTAATGATTCTGTGATTCTGTGGAGAGTTGTGTTCTGTCCTAGTTGTGTTCTTGGAGGGATCAGCAAAGAGATAGACCAGTAACATTTATGACAAATGGGGTTCTCATACCTTCTTTGGGGTACTCACCCTTATTGTACTATTTTTTAATCCCATATTAGAGGTAAATCTCCAACAAGCCTAATGAACACGAGGAGATAACAGTAACTGTGTCCTCCACTGGAAGGACATATCAGAATTTAAAAAATAAAAAAAGAAAGTGAAAAATAGCCTTTTTTGTTTGAAGAGGCCATCTGCATTTTGTCAGTGTGTACAATCTGCCTCAGCAGGAAACACTTCAGTATGGATCACAGCTGTCAGTCTTTTGAGTGATGCCGCTGTGTCTGCTCCACCACCATGGGCTGAGGAGGTACTCAGAGATTTACAAACTACAGCTGACCTGCTCAGCAAGAATGATGCCAAACGGCCTGGTCCTGTAAGTACTTGATTTCCTCAGCTCTGCAGGGTTTGGGGGAAGCTAGGACGTTTCCGTGTGGTATCAGATTTGGCCAGATCACATGCCAGTAAAAACACTTTGAAAATCACAAGGGACTATTGACTTGGCTATTATGGATCCTGTTCCTCCTCTATCCCCATCAACAGCAGCCTGACCCTTCACATTCGACAAAGTGAATTCACATTCAACAATTCACGTTTAACACAGTGAAAGTGATCATTAAAATTAAGAATGTTCACAGACAAATAAAAACAACAGCATTAGCACCTGGTATTCAAATATCACCCAGTATAGGAAAGGTTTGTGACAATGGGCTGTTTCAGAAGCTGTTCTCAGACTTGTGATAACTATATAGAGGTGACATGAAGCTGAGGCCACTGGCCATGGGTGCTGGTAAGAGCACTGGTACATATGAGTTGGTGAGTGGCTACAACATGGGCAGGTGTATGTTTGACCACAGTCCCAGCAGGAAGACTACATAATATGAAGGGCACAGCTATATAAGAATCTCAGAGGACACCAGTGGGGGTGGGTGGACCAATGTGGGCTACTCCAGCTAAAGTCTTGCTGTGTTAGAAAGATGCAAGATCCTGTGCCAGCAACACAGGCTGTGCCACCGCATCTGTGCTACCAGATGGTGGTCAGTAGATGAAAGTCAGTGTGTGGACACTTGCCGTCACACCTCCTCCATTCCCTGAGACCAAAGCCCAGTAGAGGACCTGAAAATGTACCCAAGAATTTGACCCTGTGAAAAAACCCACAATTCCTGTGGAGGTCCAGCATTTGGTCAGTACGACAATGTAGCAGCATTGCCACATTTGTGTTCTAACAGAATTGCCATGGAACCCTCATGGGTCCCAGAGGAAGCAAGAAATCATAGAACAGTTTCTATTCAGGCTGGAAGAGACCTTCATAGAATCATAGAATCATTAGGGATTGGAAGGGACCTCGAAAGATCATCTAGTTCAATCCCCCTGCCACAGCAGGATCACCTACACCAAGTCATAGAATCGGTCAGGGTTAGAAGGGACCACAGGATCATTTCATAGTACTTCTGTTAGCTACCTTGTAAGCAGCCCTGGTCAGAGCCTAGTCTTTTAACAGTCATTATCAATTATTTCCAAACAAATCCAAGGCTTAAATAAAACTCCAAACAGCAAATTCTTTTTCAGTGTCTTTGCTGGTGGAGGCACAGGGGACTGCATCCTTAAGTAGGAGTCACCAGCAGAGCTTCCTCAGCATCAGCAGAACTGCCTTTATGTACACAGCTGAAGACCAGACTGTCTAGGAGGACTGCTTATAGAAACAGAGCCAGTGATTGCTGCAGAGTTGCACTGAAAAAGAAAAGGAAAACACTCAGGTACTGACAGCAGATGACTCAGTATGATCAGTAGTTCATAAATATTTAAAACATCAGTCATCTCAGATGAGACAAAACTTAGGTCAGCCTTGGTGGGTTACTCTGAGAGAAGAGAGGCTTCCTCCTTTGTCAAAAGCAGCAACTTCAGGAGAGGCTTCTGAAGTACTTATTTATGAGGATGGGTTTGGAAGGATCAAGGATGAGTTCACTCTGAATAAACCCCTGGGGCTGCAGTACTGCATAACAGGAGAGAGAAGGAAGAGCAGGTGAGCTCAACCTGAATACACAGGTGAAGGGCTGCGTTTTCTGTGAAATTAAGAGCTAATGTCTAAGCACTATAAATTCCGTGTTATTACTAATCACCAGGGACAAAGATATCATCCAGAGGCTTCTGCTAATAAAAATGTTACTGATGTCGTCTAGAGTGGAAAATTAATCCAACATCTTTGCAATGTGCTTTAAAATAGGAACCAGCTGTTCAAATTTCTCCTTTGAGGAAAAGCTGAAAGAGTTGGGGTTGATCAGCTTGGAGAAGGCTCCAGGGACACCTTTGTGCAGTATTTAAAGGGGCTCATAAGAAATATGAGGGGCAGCTTTTTTAGCAAGGCTTGTTGCCATAGGACAAGGGGTGATGGTAGAGGGTAGATCCAGACTACATACAAGCGAGAAATTTCTTACAAGGAGAGTGGTGAAACACTGGCACAGGTTGCTCCATCCCTGGGAACATACCAGGTCAGCTGGACAGTGCTGTAAGCAGTGTGGTCTGGTGGAAGACAGCCCTGCTCATTGCAGGAAGTGTGTGACCAGATGACCTTTAAAGGTCCATTCCAACCCAGAGTAGTCTATGATTCTATAACATTGCAGATGAAATGAATCCATTCAATGTGTGAAAGTTTCCCTTCTGTCGATCAAGTATGTAATTGAAATAGCCAGTCATTTTCTTCTTTCATTCTCATTTGGCATCTCCTATGATGTAAAGATGGTCACAATAACCTTGTGGATCTTAAAAGTCAGCTCTTTTCTTCAGACCTCCAAACACTTTACAGGATCGTTGTTCTCATGATGCAGAAACAAACAATGAGCTAAGGCAACCACCATGCCAGGCAGGAGAGGCAGTAGGAGATGGAGGATGAACTGACTGAACTCCACGTCTGTTGTCTGGGCTCCCTGGTTCTGCATGGCTATGACCTTTATCATTTGGCTAGATGGAGGATGTCCAGCATAGAGCAATAAAGATGATGCAGGAAGTGGGACACCTCCCTTATGGGGAAAGGCCAAGGGAGCTGGATGCATCCAGCTTGGAGAAGAGGAGACTGAGGGGTGACCTCATTACTGTCTATAAATATGTGAGGGGTGGGTGTCAGGAGGATGGAGCCAGGCTCTGCTCAGTGTCATCTGGTGATAGGACAAGGGGCAATGGGTGTAAGCGGGAACATAGGATGTTCCATATAAATATGAGAAGGAGCTATTTCACAGCACTGGAACAGGCTGCCCAGGGGGGTTGTGGAGTCTGGAAAGACTGAATAGTGTTCAAAGGGGACAGTTGTCCCCTTTTAAGTGTCATTTAATAATACCAGTCCCTAAACCCCAGCCTGATCTGAGGAGCTTTGAGACAATGGCTAATCCCTGTCGCTCTGGATGAAGTAATCTGTCTCATTCCTATTATTCTTCAACTTCTTTTTTCTTGAACAAACATGGAGCCAACGCATTTGCCATGTAATGATTTGTCATCTCTTTGGGCTTGTGTTTCATCCTTTCTTCATCTTTTTTTCCCAAGCTCTGTAGTTTTTAAATAAGAGCAGAGCTTCTCTGCCTTCTACAGACAGTCCCTTGGTGTCCCTGGGTACTATTATGATGTAGTAGCTAATGATTTATTTGCCCCATTATTTTTCTTACCTGCATGATGTGTTCTCCTTCTTTCACTCATGGCCTTTCATTCCCTTTCACTCTTTTGTTTGTAACCAGACTCCCTCATCTGTCTGCTCTCACTGCTCCTCATTATCCTGCCACAGTTTCATTGTATAATCTAACCATCACCTGCACTGCTCACAGCCCTAAAATGAAGAAAGGGCCTGGCAGATGCTGGAACATGTTCAGAGACGAGCAAAGGTGATGAAAGGTTTTTGGAGTGAAAAGAGAGTAAAGAAATACAGGCTATTGACTTAAAGATGGAACCTAAGAAAGGAGTTTGTCACGTAAAATATGATGCGATATAAAGAAGTAAATTAGATTCTCCTACTTGCCGTCTCTCAAGGGAGCATCTGTGAAACTCAAAGGCAGAAGAATGTTGTTTTAAACATACAGTTAGCCAGAAAATGTATTTCCACAAATACAACAGAGGAAAGAGTATAGCTCCTTACCAAAATGTTAAGACAATTGGCTAAGATGTAGGTGCCAGGAGCCCCATAACTGCATCGCATGTATTTAATTATGGCAGTTTAACGTCGACCTCAAACTTGTGTTCCAGCCCACAATAACAACTGTGCAAGTTCAGGGAGGGAAACGAGCAGGTAAAAGCTATACAAACAGGCAAATCTCTAGCTATCCACCACTGTGTTCAGCCTGCTTCCACTGAAGCATGAGCTCTGTGGAAGAAATGCTGTTGGGCCAGTGAGGTCACTCCTCCAACTTAATGTAGCAGTCATAGCACGTCAATTACTTGGTGCCTGGTGTTTTCATCACACCCATCAGACCTGGAGAACTCTCTCCTTCCTCTAAACCGCTGAGCATGGGAAGAGAAAGCTCATCTGCAGGGGAAGAAATTGAAGGCAGGGTTTTATTTAAAAATCGCTAGAGCATCAAGTTTTCTGTCTCTGCCTCGTGATAATGTCACGTACCCAGGGGTGACTATGCAGCAGAAACAAATTATTACACAACTGGAAAAGCAGGACTTACACTTCAACTGCAGGCAAAAAACTCTCTTGGGTGACTCAACACAGAGGTCTTCACAATACAGGGTCTTTAGTTAAAACAAAACTTGTCTGTTTCACTCATAACTCACTTTCAAAACAGACAATTAAGCACAGAGACACCTGAAGGCATTTGTTAATGCTTAATAATGCACAGAACAATTTTTTAATAATCCATGGAATGATTTTTAATAATTAAAAAATTAATAGTAAAAATATTAAATTAAAAATATAATAATTAAAAATATTATTTTTTAATAATAATGCATGGAAGAATATTTTTGGTGACCTTTCTATCTTTGCAGCCTGCCCTGAGTCTGTTTGGTTCTGTGTTTTCAGAAGGCAACATGTAAAACCCAAGACTACGATTAGATTGTAAAGCACCAAGTACACACATGTGTTTTATAGAAACTACATGCCTGAGGTTCAGCTCTGAAAACTGAGGTGGCTTTTTTTTTTCCCAGAGCAAAACCTAATCCAGCTCTGGGATTAATTTGAGCTCTGTGGTAGACAGTCCATGTGCTGAACATCTACCTTCTCCTGATTTGTTTACTTGAGTGTCTATATGAAATGAAAAAAGGAGAAAAGGAGTTTCTGTTTCCAGCCCATGGATGAAACTCTTCTGAAAACATGGAAGGGAAATAAAGACATCAAGGGTTTAGTTGTGATTACTCATGTGTGAATTTCTGAAAGCTGTCAAGGGGGAATGGTAGTCTTGCCAGTAGTTAGACTGGAAGGGATCCAGAAGCAAGAGCCAGCAGCCATGGGAGAAAGGTCTATTGGTGGGGTTCTGGAGGATGGATTTTGTGTTTCAAACCCAGCTGGGAGGCAGGCAAAGACTGGTAATGCCATTTCCTACATAAAACTTTCAGGATGGCACGTTCCCCAATTGTGTGTCTTTGCAGAAAGCAAGCCCTTAGGTGCCAATTTCTCATCTCTAGGATACTTGAAGGCTTCAGACAGATACTTCAATTGATTAGTAGATATCAAACATCAGGTTTTGCAATTATTTAATTCAGAGTTAGGTGAAGAAATTGGAGGCAAGTGACTGTGTCGACTAAAATAGTCGGATCAGATAATTCCTCTGATGTGAAGCGTGTGCGTTGCCAAGGAATGCTAAAAGACAGGACAGAAAGATTTAAGTGTGCATTTCAAAATTTGCAGACGGCTGCTTTCACAGGATCAAATGTTACTCTGATTGAAAATATTGTCAGGACAGCTTTGGTTTTATAAGCCTGCATAATAAACACTTCACAGTATCACAGTATTACAATGGTCGGAAGAGACCTCATAGATCATCAAGTCCAACCTGTTACCACAGAGCTCAAGGCTAGACCATGGCACCAAGTGCCATGTCCAATCCTGCCTTGAACAGCTCCAGAGTTGGTGACTCCACCACCTCCCTGGGCAGGCCATTCCAGTGGCCAATGACTCTCTCAGTGAAGAACTTTCTCCTCACCTCAAGCCTAATGAGAGAAGAGAGCAACCTCCTCCTGGCCACAGCCACCCCTCAGGTAGTTGTAGACAGCAATAAGGTCTCCCCTGAGCCTCCTCTTCTCAAGGCTAAACAATCCCAGCTCCCTCAGCCTCTCCTCATAGGGCTTGTGCTCAAGGCCTCTCACCAGCCTCGTTGCCCTTCTCTGGACACGTTCAAGCACCTCAATGTCCTTCCTAAATTGAGGGGCCCAGAACTGGACACAGTACTCAAGGTGCGGCCTAACCAGGGCAGAGTACAGGTTAGGCCACGATTAGCATCCAAATACACATGTCATGGTAGGTTAAGCCCCTACGGAGGCCTTACAGGCTTCTCTGATGCAAACATTAGTCTCCTTCTCTGGAGGCATTTAAAACCTGCTTGGATGTGTTCCTGTGTGACTTGGTCTAGGTGGTCCTGCTGTGGCAGGGGGATTGGACTGGATGATCTTTCAAGGTCCCTCCAATCCCTAATGTTCTGTCATTCTGTGATTACTTGAGATCAGCCACTGCCCTGCACTCCCACATGAGGACCACTCTGTGTTTCTGCCGTGCATAACGTGCTGTGACGGCGTGCTAATTCTCACAGCATGTAAAGCTGGAGAGAAAACAAGAAACTGAAGTTCTCAGCTGACTTGCTATAGAATAAAAAGAGCATTTGGAACTTGAATATGTTTTTCTTCATTACTTGTCATATAGCAGGTTTTCTGCAACAGGGAGTGTGAAAGAAAGAAAGGAACTAAAGGGCTAAGTGTTAATGCCAACGAAAGGCAGTCACCCAAACACCTGAGCTTATTCCAAAATAGCTTTTTTTTTTAAGGAGTAAAGTAATGTTTTTGATTTTTCACTTGTTAAGGTAAAGCAGAAAGGACAAACTGACAGAAACTCTAGTTTCCTCTACTGAGGCATGCCAGAACATTCAGCTGGCCCCAGAAGAAGGAGTATGAGTTCCCAGTGTTTCTGCACATCCTTACTAACAGACAGCGCTGTAGACTCCAGTGGACTCCAAGGGAGAGGCATGATGTGTCACCAGGGCTAAGACTCAGCAATATTCCTGGATAAATGTATTCTTGGAGATCCTACAGCTGAACTGGGAGCTGATTCTTGCACTAGTAGTACCCACAAAAGCCTTCGTATCACTCCTGGACACATCACCACAACAGCTCTGTGGAACTGTAAAGTGAAAAACATTATGGGTATTTGGGCAGACGAGCAAATTGAGCAGCCAGTGTGGAGAGAAAGTTATTTTTAATTGTCAATTTTATACAGGCCATACAGTATTGAAGAGTATCCAGTCTTCCACCACTTCAACAAAACCATGCTTCATAAAAATATTATGCCTAGATGCCAAGAGTACTCCAATGTGGATGGGAAATTCACAGGAAAAGAGGAAAATGTACCCTATTGTCTGGTAAAGGAGAGTGATGGTAGAGGAAAGCAGTAAGAAATTAAATGAAACAAAACTAAGTCCAGAAAGGGCAACAAAAGATTTTCTGCAAAACACAAAGGCACCAAGCACCCAGTTTGCTATTTACACTTTCTGCTAGAAATGCTTTAATCAAGACAGTCCAACTTTCATACCTTGTTTTCCCTACAGCAGTGCTGCTCTGTGGTCCCAGACCTTCCATAACAAAGGCCAGTTATGTTACAGATTAGCCACATCTACCCCTAACGGGGTTAGAATCCATTTTAACATTATAAGGGGGAAAGAGCCCAAACACAGTTATCTGCTGTGCCCAGTAGGATAGACTTGCTCTTTCAAAATACATCTCACACCATAATAGCTGCTGGGAGTTGTAGCAGCTCACAGAATGTTTTGTTGTTGAGGTCTTAAGACAAGGATCTGTGTTTACAGAGGTTGTCCACTTACACGACTTACACAAGCTGAACACCTCAGGCTTGCAAAGGGAGTGTGGTGCAGGTTTGTCCATGCAGTGTAAAGAGGTTTCTAATCAGTGTCAGGCTAGAATCATTCCTCAAAGATGTGCACCCACAGCTCTGAGTGTTACCTGCCATGTGGTGAAATGCAGTCGGTGCCAACTGTGCCTCTACACCCTCCAGGACTCAACTTCTGGGCTCAGAGTGCTTTGCTGCCCCAGAACAGTGAATCTTGCCTTTCACCAGGGCTACTTTCCTAAGGCACAACACAGTCTTCAGGGGTGACAGAGCCTTTGATTTGATTTGATTTGATTGAGATAATTGAGTTGCAATTTTCTGGGAAGATCCACCCAGTTACACACTTTAAACATCTGTCCCCAAGTATCACAAAAAATACGGTCCAGTAGATGGGGACTTTTGTTTTTCACTTCAATGTATTTAATAGTTCATTAAGCTGTTATTAAATACTAATGTCTTGTATTAGAAAACACAATAGAATCTCTCTGGTACAACTGGCCATGGTTTTGTAGCTTTAAAATTAAATTTAAGGACACTGGAAGGCCACCAGAGGGGGAATTAACAAAATTTATCTCTGTAAATCTCAATGGAATTTCAAGCAAGGATGTCATCTGCATGTAGCTAAGAAGAGTTTTTAAATTCTCAATAGAAGACGCCGTGTCCATGGATTCGTCATAAACAACCAATATCTTCCTCCTTTGTGAAGTCTGAACTTCCCAAGTATAATTGCAGACACCTAGTCATGTGTGACTCAGCACCACATTGGCAAAATTATTTGTGAACAGGAAGCACCTTGGCAAGATTGTGAAATTGCCCTACTGAAAAGCATCGTAGGAAGATCTTCAGCTGTGTAGAGTGTTATTAAAAGGGTATGTGTCCTTTACTAAGGCTGTATAACTTTTGTATGGGATTACAGAACAAGAGGGAATGGGTTCAAGCTACAACAGGCTGAGTTTAGACTTGATATTAGGAAAAACAATTTCACAAAAAGGGTGGTCAGGCACTGGAATGGGCTTCCCGGGGAGGTGGTTGAGTCGCCATCCCTGGATGTGTTTAAAGATTGTTTGGATGAGGTGTTGAGGGATGTGGTTTAGGGGTGAACTTGTAAGGGAGGGTAGATGGTTGGATTCAATGATCGCAGGGTTTTTTTCCAACCAGAGTGACTCTGTGATTCTGTGATTCACTAGACCAGATTGCCCAGAGCCTGGGCAGTTGTGCTATCTTTCTCTGGAGTATAAATTCAGTTTCCCTCTAAAGTGCATTGTGAAGTTACCTTGGATACAGAATGTGTCTCATTGTCTGTGTCGGAAAGTGAGGGGTTTACTGGGTATAATTGCTTCAAGATCTCCACTGACATTTCACATGGCATTTCAGTTATTTAGTAGTAGTAAACTCATAGTTAGGTGTCTGTTCCACCCCTTCTGTAACTCACATATTGAAAAAATACTGCAGCACAAAAGCCTTTCAGTTGGAAAATACCTTGTCAGCAAGACTAACTTTTGTACTTCATCGCCAGCAGTAGGGGAGTGTGAATTTTACCTGGTTTTGGAGAAGAGCTGATAGAAGTTTAAACAAACAACAAAAACAAACTAGCCACTGGCAGTCTGCAGAGGAAGGTGAATCAGTGTTGTGTTGTGTTTGTTGTATTGTGTTGTGTGGTGGTGTGTTGCGTTGTGTTCACTCACAGCTGCTCATTAGATTCTGGGGCTTTCTTCATCTTAATGGAAACAAAAAAGAGCTGCCATGCAATGTGGGAAGGCTGATACGGACTGAGAAGGGACTGGCCCTGCACCATCCCACCAATGGAAGGATATGAATCATAGAATCATAGAATCATAGAATCATTACGGATCGGAAGGGACCTCGAAAGATCATCTAGTCCAATCCGCCTGCAACAGCAGGATCACCTAAACCAAGTCACACAGGAACCTGTCCAGTCGGGTCTTGAACATCTCCAGAGAAGGAGACTCCACAACCCCCCTGGGCAGCCTGTTCCAGTGCTCCGTCACCCTCACTGTGAAGAAGTTCCTTCTCAGGTTGATGCGGAACCTCCTATGTTCCAGCTTACAACCATTGCCCCTTGTCCTATCACNTCCCTCCTTCCATGACTTATAGGCTTTCTTCTTCCTATTCAGTTTGCCTAGTAGTTCCCTGGTTAACCACGCGGGAGACCTAGGGACAGAAACTGTCTTCACCAACCCCAGCTAAGAATTAATGAAAAGATAGAGATCTCCCAGTGCTGTTGCTTTTGTCAGCAAGATGCTGTTTCAGGACACTTCCCAGGGAGATGGTGGAGGCATCATCCCTGGAGGTGTTCAAAAGATGTAGATACGGTGCTTCAGGAGACAGTTTAGTGTCATAGGGCGGACGGTCGGACTCAATGATCTTGAAGGACTTTTCCAACCTGGGTGATTCTATGAAAAGAACTGAAATGTTGTTCTGCAGGAGGCACAGCTCTGTGCACCCTTCAGTCCCAAAAGAGTCACTGCTCAGGTCACCTGTGCAGGTCTGGGCTGCCCTGTGCCACAGGTAACACAGGAATGATCACAGTATGGCCAACAGCTGCTTTCAGACAGTCTAGATTCGGCAGTTTTCAGCAGTAAGCAGCAGCCCAGAGCTTGTGTCTTTCAAACAGATTCTAACCAGCTCCAGTACACATAGTCCAGCTGGAACCACAGATCTGCCCAGTTCAGTATGGGTACAGGCTTTGCCTGTCGGGCAGGTTTCCATCTGAGCTGGTCTCCCTGGTGCTATGAGCAGAAGGTATGTGCTGTGCTTCACTGTGAGGGCTCTGCAGTGGCTGCGGTCTCATAATCACAAATCAGGTTTCATAGCCCCCAACCCTGGGCAGCAGTCTGCTTTTGAGTCTGTTTACTCCTCTAACAGATTCCAGTTATTCCTTTTAATTTTCATGCTGAATGAATGACCTGTCCACTTGCACAGATGGCTTCAGAGTACAGCCCTGCCCTCAGCTTTCATTTAAAGCTCCTATCATACCAATGCAGGGTCTGGTAAGATCCCATATAACAAACCTTGACAGCCAATAACAGCCCTAGCAAAGTAATATCAGCTAGAGCTCCAGCTGGAGAAGCTGAATTGGAAAAATTGATCTTGAAACTGTCCTCCAAAACTCACATCTCAAGGTTGCAGCTAGCTGTGTCTGTGGTATGGAACAGAGGGTGTGAAGCGCGGTGCTCCAGGTACAGCTCTTCCGTCACGCTCACGTACAGCCAGAAGACGGATGAACAAGCCACGCTGCACTACATTGGAATGTGTGATAAAGCGCTTCTCTTGCTTAAGACATTTCACCTCGTTTTTCATTTCATCAGCTCCTCGTTTCATGATACAGAGCAGATTGCTTTTTTCTTAAAGCATCTGTGACATTGCATTAAAATATTGGCAGCATGAGGGCCTGACACCCTTACAAAAAGAGAGGCATTTTATATAACCTATCAAGGTTCTGGCTCTGCTGCTCTAGCCCTTGACGCTAAGCTGAGCACATAAAGCCTGTGAAGAGGTTTAAGTGTACGGTGGCCATCCAGTGCCTTCAGAGAGGGGCTGGTTCATCCTCCAGAAATCACATGAGACCCATTCAGGCACATTCCCATTCAATATTAACAGCACTTTACCCCTTTAGTTGTAAAGAAAACCCAGTCTGGTCACTTGAGAGATGGGAAATTGTTTCTATTCACTCGAGTTACTTACGGATTAAAAATCCTTGTGCTGTAATGGCAAAGCAGCCCTGCCATTACTAACTTCGAGACTCTGAGACAGTCACTGAACGAGTGTGCAAGGCACTTTATTCATGTCTTTCTTGCAATGAAGGGACATGAGCAGACCCTTGGTTTGAGCCTTTGTACCTTCAAGGGCAATCAGCTCGGGCAGGTGGAGAAGGGACACCTCTTTAATCACAGGAGTGACATTTCTCTAGACTTTTTCTTAATGAAAGGAAATTTCATCCCCGATTTTCATTAATGGGTGTAAGCCGGAATACAGGAGGTTCCACATAAATATGAGAAGGGACTTCTTCCCAGTGAGGGTGATGGAGCCCTGGAACAGGCTGCTCAGGGTGGTTGTGGAGTCTCCTTTAAAGCCCACCTGTATATGCTCCTGTGTGACTGGATCTAGGTGGTCCTGCTCTGGCAGGGGGATTGGACTAGATGATCTTTCAAGGTCGCTTCCAATCCCTGATGTTCTGCTTCATGTACTTTTTAACATTTCAAATTTAACTCCACTTGGATAATAACTTTTGATACTACTTTCTGTGCAGGCTTCTGAAAATAGTCTTCACTGAAGGAGGAAACACAATTCTTCTAAAATGAGCTCTCTCTTGTATCATACAACAAGCAAACGGTTGTTGGGGCATTTCAGCTCTTCTGACATCAGATTTAAACCCTTGTAAATTTGTCTCTTGTAACCTACTCTCAGAAACTACCTGATAGAACTTTGTTCAGGTTTAACATCTTCTAGTTCCAAAATACACCAACGAAGGACAGAAACCCAAGCCTTTGAATGCTAGATTAGGAGTGCAGTTCTCTGATACAAAGTGAATAAAATAGTTGAAGTATTAAAAGCTTCACTGTCTTGGAGGACGAGATTAATCTTAGGCAAGGGATGGGAGAAAGGGTGTGTTTTTGTATGACAAAAAATGAAATGATGAGCCAACAGGACAGAGATTTACAAGAAGGCTCTTCCGTATGGCGGAAACTCAAAGGAATTGGCCTTGGCAGTTATGAATGTGCTTGATGGGACCAAAAAGAAGCTCATGACAAGTTAAGAATGAACAGAGGGAGAGGAAGAGAGAGGAGACAAAAAGAGGTGAGATGACTTGGCAAAGGACTATTGAAAAAGTGTAATAAAGGGGTTTTTTAACTGCATGGGACTCTGCATATGTGGCTTTGTAATAACCCAGAGAATAAGAGACAGACAGAAGGATGATGGTTGAAAGAGTTCAGATACTTGTGTAGAAAGACATGGCATCACCCACAGCAGAGTATGTGACAAAGAGTGGCGTTTGGCTCATGTCACACATCCACAGAGAAGTTGCTGATGTTGAGCATCCCAGGTCAGCTTCCCATAGGAAATGTTGCCTCAGTGATTCCCTGCATACCTTACTTGGAACAACACTGACCGTTTTTAGTTCAAGGGCAATGCCCAGACCTCAGAATACTGTGCCATTGCAACAACCCCATCTCAAAAGTGCATGTTGCTTAGGAAAAATTTTCCTCCTTCCTGTGAAGAGGAAAAGCCAACCACACACACATCCCCCAAAGGCAGCCACTTCAGAAAGCAACACAAGCCACAGGGTTTTCCCCAGACTAAAAACTTACATGACAAATGTCTGTGCTGCACATAACAGTTCTATCTGCTGCCTCTGATCACAGGACGTGTGTCTTAGTTCCTTCTAGCTCCCTCGTGGCTTGAGTTCAAAGCTTTCCCAAGCTTTGCAAAGGCGAAGGCAGAGAGAGCAAGTCAGTGTGCAGACCTCATCAGTACAGACTCTTCTCTCTGCTGCCACTCATTCAACACAGTAAAGTGAAAATTAGTGCACGAATCAATGTTTGATTAACTCTGCTATGCAGACTGGCTTGGCATCAATGAAGAAACCCAGTCATAATAGGATTTTTTTTCCTCCAGAAAATGACTGACTGCAACAGCCTATTTTCCAGAGTGCTACAGAAGAAAATGCACTCCCGTGTTTCAGTTCATTTCACCCATACTTCAAAATGCGATGAATTTAAAATTACATGAATGCCACCTCATTTCTGTCGCACAGCAGAAAGGGCACGAGTTGAAAAAGTACTTTTTTTACCTCCCATAACTTGATTTTTTTTCAAATTGTTACTTTTCCTCCCTCGAGGCAAAGGAATCAAACCTGACTCTGAGGACTGAAGAACTTGCCACATGATATGATCTTAAGAGTCTTTTCCAATCTAAGTGACGAGTCCTCATCCCTTCATGTGCTTAAAAGTTGCTTAGATGTAATGTTGAGGGATCTGGTTTAGGGGTGAACTTGTAGGGTAGGGTTGATGGTTGGACTTGATGATCCCAAGGGTCTTTTCCAACCTGAATGAATGAATGATTCTATGATCCTATATGATTCTGTGATAGCCGTCTCATATTCATCAGCTTTGTCTCTTGGCTTAACTGACCTCACCTGAGTTGATGTGACAACCTGTAAGAAGCAAGATGATAGAACTAAAATTTTTCTGCTGCATGTGATGATTGCTACCAGCTCTACAGCCTCCACAATTAAAAAAATGCCTTTGTTTTACTTATCCTTGGATCTGCTATTGCTGAAGATGAAAGATAATGTGGTGCTCCTTTGATGACAGAAAGTTTTAACACATCTAAACAGTATGATTCATAAAGTCTCAGGCCAAGTCCTTATATCTGAACTAGCTCAGAGTATGACTCGTGTAATAAACTCAAATAGAGTTCCTGGCTCATCACTGAAGCCTTTACACCAGAGGGCCGATGAGCCGCAGAACTAATGCAGGTGGTTTTCCCTGGTTGACTCATGCTGACAAGTGAGTGCTAGATATGAACCTTTTCAAGAAGGGCAGCAACCAGAGGTGTATCCTTATGCACATGCTTGTTCTGTTGTTTAAGTGAACATTACAGCCTTCCTCACATCAGGGCATGGACACTTTCTCCTCTCCATCCAGCCAAGTGTTTTAGCAAGATGTGTTGGAAGGCGAGAGAGGTCTCCTCTGCTGTCAGGGTTGGACTTGGCAAACCCAACATAAAGTAGGCAAAACCTCATTTCTTTGGGACACCACGGGTAACACTGAGAAGCCTGAGTGGTTTTGAGAAAGGACAGGCATAGGACAGGCCAGTTATTGATTAACAGATCCAGGCAAGTGTAGCTCGTGCATCAGATACAGCATTCACCCATCAGTACCACAGGGCATGATGTGGTTGTTGGGGTTTACTTTACATCCATGATATAAGCATGACATGTTAGGCAAATTAAATCCTACTAAGGAATCAATATGGAAAGATTGACTCTTTCTTAGCTGGAACATTTAAGCATAAAAATATGGAAAGAGGGACATTCAATCACCATGAAAAAATGGTGAAACATGGGAACTGGAGTCCTCTCGCTCTTTGCCGAAAAGGCAGGAACAAGTCAGCTTCACCTGGGTGAAGTTTCCCTCCCTGGTGGGAATACCAGTTTCTCCAGCTAGCTGTGGCATTTCTGTTTCCAGACAGACTTTTCAGTATCTTCTGGAGCTTACAGGTCACAGCTGAGGCAAAGGTCATGGCCTGAAACTGCAGGTCCATTTCTAGCAAGCGAGGAAACACCATGACACGTCTGAGAAAAACCAACTGCTCTTGGTCATTCCCAAGGAGACTTCAATGGGAACGAGTGACCTGAAGGTAAACAGCTGTTCAGGTTATCACAGAATCACAGAACATTAGGGATTGCAAGGGACCTCGAAAGATCATCCAGTCCAATCCCCCTGACACAGCAGGACCACCTAGATCAAGTCACACTGGAACATGTGTAGGCAGATTTTAAGTGTCTCCGATGAAGGAGGCTCCACAAGGCCCTTGGACAAGCTATTCCAGTGCTCATCACCCTCACTGTGAAGAAGTTCCTTGTGATATTTATGTGGAACCTCCTATGTTCCAGCTTACACCCATTGCCCCTTGTCCTATCATTAGATCAGTGTCCCTATGAACCATCACTCCTTTCCTAAACCTCCCACTTTTTTCATGGTGATTGAATGTCACCCTTTCCATATTTTTATGCTTAAATGTTCCAGCTAAGAAATTAATATGCAAAATGGAACCCTCTAAAGCTCATTCCTCGGGGGGATGTATAATTAAGCAGAAATGAACAGCACATAACTCACACAAGTTTGCATTTTCACAGAAGCACATGGACTGAGGGCCAAATTTTGTCATTCTCCCATCTGAATTCTTTGAAGAATCTGGTCTAAAATGTGTACACTTCTTGCCCCAAGCAAAATATACAAGTTTCAGTTAAATCACTTTTAATAGAAAATTAAATTATGCTTCTTAAAGGATTAACTACGTGTAAACCTACACACAGATTTTTTTTGTTCCTAGCTGCCAGTTAATAATTCCAGCATCCCAAGGACTGTGTTCTCCTGAGATAACACTTTTGTCAGGTCACCAACAATTGGTTCATGAACTAGCTTTGAGGGCTGGGTTATCTCAGCACAACATGCGATTTCTAGGTATCTTACTGTGCATTTCTCATTCGTTCTTATTCATTTCTTACATATAAATCCTTCTCTTGGTCACTGAGGTTTGGACTTGAAAGCCTTACATACGGTGCAAATACAAAAGCACAGCCTGGGCAATTCCAAGGTTTAAACAGTTAGTCACAGGTGGTCCAAATGCTAGCACAGAGGCAGCTTAACCAAGCATGCACCTACAGAGTTGGCTTCCTTAAAAGCATCCTGATTCAGTTAACCAGACAGTTATATTTGATAACTTATACAGATTAAATCTGCTGCTGGGAATCTGCTGGGTTTATTGAATTTACATAGATTTATACGAGTGATGACCAGTCAGACTGGCAACATATATGTTTGAAGTACAGCTGACTCTACAGCTTTGTTTTCAAGAACTCTGCTTCTGATACTGGGAGATGCTGAAAATGTGTCTTAAAACATTGAATTAATGACAAGATTATAGGTGATCATAAGATAGAAATGCAAGGTAAATGTACAAGTTAAGAAATCACATTTCTGCCTACAGTGGCACTTTTCACATTCTGAAGGTAGCAACTTGAAAACTAGCACCTAGCTGATGATATAACTGGAGAGATTTCTTACTCTAAAAACAGACCTGATGATTCTTTGTGTTTTTAGGACAATGTAAACAAGGGCAAGCAAGGCACAAGAGTTTTTAGTCTGTGGTAGAAAAAATTAAAACCCTATTGGTTCAATAGGCTCCAACGTCCTTCAGATTAGTGCTAAGCCTGAAGGGGGAAGAGGATAAATTAGCAAGGTGTTTGAGGGTTTTTCGGTCTTCCTCTCTCTTCTTAAGCAGCAGAAACCAAGAAAGCATCCTTCCACACAGCCAATGAAATATTGTGCTGTCTCCCCTTAGGCTGGCTTTTTCAAGACAAAAAAGAAAGCTCTGCATTGAAAGAATGTATTTATGTTTTGGATCTGTCACAAGGAATTCCGTGACAGTGGAGCAGGATTGCTTCTACAAAGATCAAAATAAACCTGCAAGACAAGTAGCACTTGTAGCTCTTCCAGTGATTCTTCACACTCTTTTACCAGAACTAAAGTACATCAATATTATGATGAGTCTGCCTGTCAAACTGTTGACTAGGCATCAGAAAGAAATGGAAGTTTTCAGATGTCAAAAATACTTTCAGCAAAATGGTCACACAGTTCAAATATCTGTGAGCCTGAGTTTTGATCCATGTCCCTCACACACTGAAAATTACCTCAACGTCAACATGCAAAAACAGCTTCGCTTTCACTCAGTGAACTGTGGGCGCTCTGACCTTACAAATTTGCACTAATGATCTGAATTGTGCAAAGAGAAAATGTGCAGAGTGAAAATCCAAATATTTATATGAGAGGAGAACTTTTATAAAGTGGCCCTGTAGCAGAAACTTGGAAGGTACCACAAGGGGCTAGCGGTGGTAAACAGTGGTCTGGCAACTAGGACTAGTGCACTCTGTATGAACACCGTGCACCTGCCTGGCACCTAAGCTGTCTATTTTGCAAAGGAAGGAGTGTGGAAAGAGCTTGTGTTGGAATAAAAGTAGGGAGGCCCTGTCCACCCACACCTCATTGCAGATGGCACTGCGTAGAGTGCTCTGCACCAAAGTGGTCACTTTAGGACTTCCAGGATCAGAAGCAGCACAAGATGCCCTCTAATTCAGTCCTTAACGTGTTTTAATTGCTCTTTCTGTATCAACACAGAACATAATTTACTCCTTGGAAGTGAGGTGCCATATAAAACCCTCCTGGAAACGTTCCTGTGTGACTTGATCTAGGTGATCCTACTCTGGCAGGGGGATTGGACTAGATGATCTTTCTAAGTCCCTTCCAAACCTTAATGTTTTGTGATTTCCATGAACACTCGTGGACTTGGAGAGTCAGGGGAAAGAGCACTTCTTGTCACTGGTAAAATAATTGTCGCTATTTCAAGATCTATGAACAAGATCTATGGCAATAAGTAGATACAGAAAGTCAGCTTGCAAAGTCAGGTGAGGAGAGTGTGCCTACTGGAAGACACCCTGGGTCAGTAGAAAATAACACATTTCTTTCTTTTCTGCATAAATGGGGAAGGCAGAGAGAGACTGTTTCTGCAGTCTTCCATTGCCTGCCCAGCATATCTAAAGAACAAAGGCTTCTGGCAGCAAAAAGTAGAATCATAGAATCATAAAGATCAAAACAAAAAGCTTCATACCTATAGTTAAACCTTTTCTTGAGACAGTAGAGTATTTTTTAAAGAAAATTGGAAAAATTGCAAAAATCAGTGTCTTGGGCAGGTAGGAGGAACAATGTGGGTTCCACAAGGGCAAGCAGTGCTAGCAGCAAGTCTAGTGGGAGGTGTGGGCTCGGCTCCCAACCACAGGAGATGTCTACAGCACTGCCACAACCTGTGAACAGAAGCTCCTTCATTCTCAAGACATCACTGATTCAGGCTCAAATGTAATTTTACAGATTTGAGAGAACCTGAGGTCTAAAATACCAAGACCCTCTCAACTCTACTGAGGGTTAGAGATCTACTGAGAAACTAAGAGAAGGAACATTCTTTTCTCTTTTCCTCTCCTTCCTCAGAGGCTCCACAGTCAATGAACCACATTTTCACCTTCATGACATGAATGCCTGTGTCTATGGCAGCCTCTTTGAATTAAGACTATGTCGGTTCTTCAGGTGAATTGCACTGGATGACCAGTTCTAAATGGTTGTGTGACATCGTGGTACCTTGATGCCTCTTCGAGCACTCAAGAGACTTGCTATCTGGCACAATAATTGCATTTAACTTCTCAGGAAGTATGAGCAAGGATTTGCAGGGTGAGGGTAAAGAGAGACAGCTCATTCTTAAGCAGTAGCAGATAGCTTCTAATATTTTCTGGAGACAGTCTGAAAAATAAAAGATCAGAGACAGAAGCTGGTGAATCACATCCAGACTTCAGAGGCGACAGCAGGGAGATTCAGAACATTCTAAGCAATCCAAAGAGGAAAGACTTACCCAAGAGGAAAAACTCTAAGGAATATAGAGCTCTTTAATTTTGACCCCAAAACACAACAAATCCTAGAGGTATCAGTGGGGCACATGAGCAGAGCTGAAGGACTGAAGGTGCCCTAAAATAAGAATTATTTATTCGGTGCTTTGTCAGCTCATCCAGTGGAAAACTCAATGCCTTCTCTTGGCATCTTTTGTTTTATTTTACTATTTAGTTTACTGTCTATAAAAAAATTGTCCAGTCCTCTTTTACTCCCATGCCTTTCTCTCATTTCCATTTCCCTTTTCTCTTATCAGCATATATTTCATGCAGCAATTACCTTGTCATTACTACCCATTATGTCAATGAACCAGTTAAGGGAAATGTTTCTGAAATCACTGTGGGTGCTTAAGATTAGATGTGGAAGTTAAGCTTCCTGTAGCATCAACTGAAAGAAATGGGTGCCTCCAGGGAGCCATTCATCTCATTTTAAGGCGTGTGTGTGAGGCACGCGGGATAAACAGCTTTTGATGGTACCTCTCTCTCTGACTGCCCTCCCCTTCACCCGGGGAGTCCAGTTCCAGGGAGCCGGTTTAGACATTCGAGTTTCAGGTCAAATGAATCTGCCTTGACTGTGCGAGAGGTTCACTGACTAGTAGAGAAAACTGTGCCAAAAGGCCTCCACTTTGTCCCTACGTGCAGCTCAGACACCCCGTGCATTAAAGATATAATTGCAGGGGAGATTTTGGAGGGTCCTTGGCTCACATAAAAATCTCAGGAAGGTTTTTTGGCTCACTTGACAGAGAAGAACAAAAAAACTGAAGGGAAAAGGAAGAAACATTCAGAACATGGCTGGGGAAAAACTTTTAAGCAAAACAGTCACTAAACTGGCTTGTCAGGCAGATTCTTGCTGAAGGCATCAGAACTGCGCAGGATGCTGCTCCAGCGGCACGGGTTGGCTTATCGTACAACACTGTTTGCATTCATTTCCTCTCAGAAGGCTCTGGTTTGGCATAGATTATCTGTTTCTCCAGTGTTTCCAAAGACAGAGATTCACTGCTGCTTACCACGAGGGTTCTGAGGACTGAGCCGGCATGCTTGTGTGGCTAACAGATAACTTCAAATTAGCCCCTAGGCTGAGATTTGGTCTTCATAAGGAATATTTGCCTCTGTTGACTTTTAATATAACAGTACTGGCCTAAGAAAAATAAGACAAATTTATAACTGTGGGCTTTTCCTATTAGCATATAATAAACACGAAATTTATTTGCCTGGAAGGTTCATGTCATTTGATAAAAAAATCAATTAAAGCATGAGTAGTGAGTTTAAAAGCAATCAAACGGCAAGGGAGTGGACTTGCTACTCCACTGCTCCTGGGAGTAGAGATAAGAACATGCTCCTTGTCTGCTCAAGACAGATTAAAATCCAAGAAGATGTTTCTGTAAAATCCAAAATCCAATAAACTAATCATCGGTCTGTATATATTAAGTTAATTACCTAGACTAATGGACAGACTTCAAAGCATCCCAATGACACTTTAATCATGACAAAGTAGTTATAGAATCATCATTAGGGATTGGAAGGGACCTCGAAAGGTCATCTAGTCCAATCCCCCTGCCACAGCAGGATCCCCCAGACCAAGCTGCACAGGAACAGATCCCTTTACTATTGAAAAGAAGACCACAATCATACTTTTTCATCTGCAGTCAAATTCCGCCGTAAATTCAAAGAACTCTGAAGGATCTCATGATCTTTTGAGGTCCCTTCCGATCGCTAATGATTCTATGATTCTATGACAATAGAAGAGGCTTTCATAGTGTCTTTATCCTGACTGATGGAAAAACCTTAGCATACAAAGGGTAGATGTGGCTGTTACTTATTTTTGCTTGAAAATTCCACCCTTCCTCTTGAACCTGTTTAAAATCTTTAGAAATTCAAGCTCAATGTAAACAGAACTTCAGAAGTGAATACTGGAATTTAAAATACATTTAGCCACTGCAGCAAACTCTACCTAGATAGTATTGTCATCAGGAATCAACTGATAAGTTTTCCTCATGTAAATCAGGGATGAGAGGGGAAGAATAAAGGACTTTTGAAGGATAGTGAGCTGTAGACCTTTAGATTTTAAAAGCACATAAGAAATCAAAATTACAAAGTTAGATATGAGGATAATAGAAAATCTTATGGTTAAAAACTAACCCAATCTGAATTTGCATCAAACAGAAATCACAGGAAAAGACAACCTTTCTTCTGAGAAATCAGGCCATGCAACTTGTTGGGAAGTACCCATGAGATGGCCACACTTCCAGCATGACCTACATAAATCAGTATATACACACACATCATAGAATCATAGAGTGCTCTAGGCTAGAAGGGACCTCTAGAGGTCATCTAGTCCAACCTCCCTACACAGGGACAACCCTACCTAGGTCAGGTTGCCCAGAGTCTCATCAAGCCTGACCTTAAATGACTCCAGGGAAAGGGTCCCCACCACCCACTCCAGTCATCAACCACCCTCACATTGATGAACTTCTTTGTAATATCCAGCCTAAACCTATCCTTTCCTAGCTTGAACCCATCGGTCCTTGTCCTGTCTGAAGGTGATGCAGGTGATGATGGCAATTCCCCACCAGCACCAGATGCAGCAAAATTTTGACTCCTGTGTTTTAGCCACAGGATCTTCCCTACTAATGGCCAGAATGACTCCACAAACGAGACAAAACAGAGCTGCCATTCCCTGAAGTTCCACTACTACAATCCTGCTTCCCCTTTAAGCTATTTATTCAAAACCTGTCCCACAAGGCTGTTAAAGTAGTGGAGCTAATAAAGGTCATGTACAGCAAAATCGTGCATTAATCATAGCTTTTCCTGAGAAGTTTTCTTTCTGATTTTACCTGCCTTTGACTACAATAATTTCTATTTCATCTACCCAGTGTGGTTAAACTACATGTGCTATTACTTTTATTTAAAGAGAGCAGGAGGTAGTTGCCTTTATTTCTGTTTCTGCAAGTCAAAAGAAAACTGAGCTTGATAAAATGAGCAATTAGAAAATGCTGGGCTTAGTACAGTAAAAAAAGGAAGGAAAAACAGTAAATTATTCTTGAACAATCTTCAGTCTTTCAAAAAGTGAGGTATAAATGTCATAACCTTGTATAAATCTCAGTGGTTTTCATGCACATAAGCTGCTCAAAAGCAAAATTCAGCAGCACATTGTCCTCTGCTGCATATGCAACAGATCCTGAAAGGCAGCAGTGTAAGGATAGAACTCCAGAACTTCATTATTTTATGGGGAGAAGCTCTGAAAAAATCCAAACCCCTGGCTGCTCTGTTGTTTTGCATCCTAGGTAGAAAAATAGACGAAGTGTGAGTCTATGCCCCTTTGTAAATGCAGAGGTTAATGGAGCATTTTCTCATGGGAAGGCCTCACAGTGCTCTCCCATCAATGTTAATTGGAAGCCCTGCAAGGATTTCCTTATCTCAGAGCAGAGTGCCTCTGGGCTTCCTCACAAGTCCATGAGTATGATTCATGACCCTGGGCTACAGCTTAGTGCCACCTGCTAGCACTAATGAAGAGCAAAAGAAAAACTCAGGGTTTCCAGATGCTTTCCCTATCTCCTTCTCCATCAATTACTGTTTACTATCCATGAGGTGGCCATTAGTCCTCCAGTTCTTTGCCTGAGCCACAGAGAAATCCAGTGGCTTGTTACGGTTTAAAAGAGCATCCATGCAAGGGTAGGAAAACTATTGCACTCTAAAGATAATGAGGGGGAAACAGGGACATAGTTTTATGAAAGGGAATAAACTACAATTTCTCCTTGTAATGCACTTTTCCTGTCACTGGACTGGTTGAACTGCTAACAAGAACATTTCATAAACGTAGGTCGTTTCCTGCTCACGATTGTATAAGATCACAATTTCTGCAAAAGCATCTATTAAGTGAGATCGCTTGATAGATAGTTACAGGAAGTCATCAGAGGGAATAGCTGGGCCAGCAGCTACCTATAGCAGCTACTCAGTCGGCTGGATGTTGCACACTCCCTCCTTGCACTGAACCGAGCAGTCAGGTACCTGAGGCTTCTCACGCTGTGCTGCCCTGAACGCACGCCTAACCACTGGTAATTATTTTCAGAAAGTGGAGAAGTCGATGGCGGGTGATAGTCTCTTATCTAAGGATATTCTGTGAAGCCTAGTTCTCACACTGATGCTTGACCTTAGCTTGGACAAAGCAGAACCTGAGCCAGACTTTGGCAAACCTGCTGTGAGCATCACTGGTTCCCAAAGACACTGGAACAGGCGTTGTGGAGTCTCCTTCTCTGGAGAGGTTTAAAACCTGCCTGGATGTGTTCCTGTGTGACTCGGTATAGGTGATCCTGCTGTGACAGGGAGATTGGACTAGATGGTCTTTTGAGGTCCCTTGCAATCCCTAATGTTCTGTGACTCTGAGATTAAATCCCTGCAACCATGTGGCAGATACTCAACCTCACACATTTTAACACTGTAAGATCTTTGCCTTTTCAATTCCAGTATATTTGTAGTAAAGGATAAGAAGTGGAAACAGAAAGAAAAGGGGAGTCCTGGGGGGTTTAGAAGCAGTCAAGAGATGGTAGACTTATTTGCTTTTTATTAGTATACTTTTACATTTGAACACATTCTCATTTTCAATAATTCTACCAACTGTATCTTCCCAGGATACTAGAAATGTAGGAGACTTTGTCTTCTCTCCCTGTACCCACTCAGGCTATGCCCCCTTATAGTGTGGGAGGGGTTTTTTTTTTTAAGTAATTAAGAAACTCCAAAGACAGAGGGTTTCCAAACAGCAGTCATCACTCTTCCTGACCACTAGCAGAGTCCAGTGTCATCCTGTGTTCACTTCCAGTCGATCATCCAACATTTTCCTGGCTTGAAAGACTCCCCCCAAAAGACGCAGCCCCCTTGGGGTACCACCAAGCCAGCAATGCCAGATGAACACTGGGGAATGTAATTTGAGGAGCTAGAGAACAGAGGGAGGGCAATGTCACACTAAATGCCACAAAGTGAAAACTTCTGAACAGCAAAGACAGTTTACCTTCTTTCAAGTGGGTTTTTTTGGTTCATATATTGGATAGTGCACTCTCATCTCAGTAACCACAAAAGAAATTAGCATTTCTAAAGCTTTTTATGATCTAAGCAACTATTCTTCCTGTAGAAGAAGTGTTAAATAATTACAGCTGTCACTCTGCTTCCATGTGCATTGAATACACCCTCTGTAACAGACATTAATTTTGCTCAATATTGAATTCCCTGTCATTTCCACATGTCAGTCCAAAAGGAGGCTGTCAGAGTTTTAAGTAAATTACTTGAGAGAACAAATCACAGTGTTTAGACCAAATACCACTGAACTAGAAACCATTGAAAATGCTGTTGCAGAGCTGTCAAAAAAGATTTGTGCATGAGAAATAAACAATATGCACCATTCTCCAAACTGCTAGTGCTGCTTTGAACAAACTGCACCTCTCTGTGTCCTTTGATATTCACAGGACAAAGTCACACAGCTCCTCTGAAACAGAGTGGACCTTCCACTACACAGGACATCCAGGCCAGACTAGAGAGACGTGAGTTTAAATGACTCCACAGAACCAGAGAATCACAGAACATCAGGGATTGGAAGGGACCTTGTAAGATCATCTAGTCCAATCATCCTGCCACAGGAGGATCACCTAGACTGAGGCTCACAGGAACATGTCCAGGCAGGGTTTAAGCCTATGTGTGAGCCAGTGCCCCCTCAGCCAGTGGAAAGCTCCCCAGCACAAGTAGTAGGCTCTGGAGAATAAGACAGCGGAGCATACTGAGTCGTGAGACAAATGACAGTAAGCACTGATGGCTGTTTTGGCTTCACCACCACGGAATACAATGGGAGCTTAGACATTCTCCACCTGAAGGCATCTATGTGATGCAGAAACCTAAACTAATTTACGTGTCTAAATGTGGAGCTAAGTTAGACCTTACTGTCAGATCAACAGGACATCTAGCTAATCTAACAATTCACTTAGCTGAGATTAGTTGTCTACCTGTGAAAATTGAGGTATTGATGCTTTCCTGGCACCCAAGGCAAAACACATTAGAGACAAAACTGGAAAAAAAGTGAAGTCACTTTACTAATGGAAGCACAGAAGGAAAGGTGCTGTGTTATATCTATGAGGAGGTCATCAAGAGCTGGGATCCTCACAGTAAAGCAGGATGTGTGTATGATACACAATAGTTATCGATTGAAACAAGGGCTGCTCAAAGTGGCTATATGGAGAAAAAATTTTGACATTAGGACAGCAAAGCAGTGGGAAAGGTTCACAGAGATAGTGTCCCTTCAGCCTTAGAGATTTTTAAGACCTGGTGGAATAAATTCTGAGCAGTCACATCTGCCTTCAAGGCTGATTCTGCTTCATGCTAGAGGCTGGACTAGAGAGCTCCTGAGGTACTTTCCTACAGAATTATCCTGGGCTGTGATGAACTCCTCCCAGTGTACACAGAGCAGAAGAGACATCTGTCATAGCTTTTTACAGTATTTCAGAATTCATTCTCAGCATTCTATCCTTGAGCTAAAGAAAGGCTTCAACTAGCGACCTTTAAAATTAAAAGTTCTAGAGCTTTAGTTCCCTTTTTTCCTGTAGTTTCCTCATTTTCAAAAGAAAGAAAAAGAAAAGGTACCAAATCAGAATTGTAGAATCATTTAGGTTGGAAAAGACCTTTAAGATCATCAACTCTAACTGTAGCATAAAATTGGAGGTGGATGTAGTAAGGAGGTAGTTCTAAACAAAGTGTTCCATTAATGCTTGTGGACATTTATTGTATCAAGAACCCTGGAGATACAGGTTATCGCTGCTGTCAGTGAAGAAAGCCAAGGTCACAGGTGCTAAATACTTAGGCTTATGAAGGGCAGCTCACAATCCTCTTGCAAAGACTGCACACAGCCCAACCACCTGCTCTTTTATAGAGCAATTTCATGGCAGCATTTTAGTTTCCACTTTATGCTGCTGATGTCCACAAAAATAATGGTAGAACCTCTGTCCCATATTTACCAACAACAGTTTCTTTATTAATAATACGTAATTTGGAGTATTTGGTGTAGAAGTATAACAGGCTCAAGTCCCCGTAGCTACTATTCATTCTAGCTATATGGCTGTTCTTTTGCTCAGTCCTAATTGCAGCCGCATCAAAGACCACATGAACACACAGAACAGTGCTGAGTCCACAGAGCCATGAGAGCATCAGCTGGCTTTTATTCTCTTCTCTAGCATCAGCATCATTTCCAAACCATGTTTTAACAAATGCTAGCACGAGCGAAAATGATCAACTGGGCAGTCAGCAAACCCTCGAGCATTACCCTGATTTGGCAGAACTGGTAGGTAAAGAGCCACAAGGAGCCATATTTTTACTCAATATCCTGGGAAAACACTAAGAGAATGCAGAATCATATCTGAATTCTGCCCTATCAATTCTATAGTTGTATCACAAAAATCATACTATATTAGGAATATCTTCTCATGCAGTGATCTTGCCCTTCCAATTCCTGAGGAAGCAGCACCTGTAGCTGCATCGCTCTCAATAGATATTCACCTGCTTGACTTGTCCTTAAAGTCTCTGTGAGCAATACCACTGACAAGTCTTGCTACATCATTCTTTCCTTGAGAGAGCAAGCTGAAACCCCTGTCACTGTAATGTAAGCCTATTACTCCCTGTTGTCCCCTTGATTTATTCCCTCCCTTACTTGTTGTCATGGGTTGAGGCTGGGCCAGTCACAAGACAAATGACAGACAGTCTTGTTCTAGGTTAGGAGAAATAAGGCTTCAGTATCACCTTTCCAGTCCTTTTCCCTCTTAGGAGGCTGAAAGAAACCCCTCACCTCAGATAGCATTTAACTGCTGTTTGGGTTTACAGAATCACAGAACATTAGGGACTGGAAGGGACCTCAAAAGATCATCTAGTCCAATCCCCGTTTAGCTGTGCTTTTCCTTAATGTGGGCTATCTGGGAAGACAAAGTCTCCATCTCCTGACAAGCAATGTGAAGGCACCCAGGAGACCCATGTTGGGGTGCTCTGCAAGGGGTGTTTGTGTTTGGTTTAGAGGGGGATGTCAGGGGTGTTTTCCATGTACCCTGCACCTTGATAAATGAGACTTCTCAAGGGGTGACCCAGTCCCTTTTCCTTCTGCCCTTTTTTCATCTCTGGGAGTTGCCAGGGGAACGTCCCACCAACTGCGGTGGCAGCATGCTCTGCCTTGCCACCGTGCCAGGCTCAAGCATGCAGAGCAGTGCCATGCAGACGGAAAGGACCGAGTTCTCCTTGGATACTGGCCACTAAATATAAGAGGCAAAAAGGAGAGGTCCGACACTTGCAGTCTCTCAGCTCAATACCAAGTATGACACATATGGGATAAAATACTCTGTTGAGGCAATGTAACGCCACCTGTCCTGACTGCTCCTCCCAGCAGGTGCAGTCTCACACTCACTGCAACCCAGTGTGGCACAGAGGGTCTAGCAGAGACCTTAGTTCCCTCAAGGGCAAGTATGAACAAGAGCCTTTCTGCATACCAACTCCTGGTAGTCACAGCAAACATCAAGTGCAGACCTTTTGCAGCAACTGTGCATGGTGGGCAGCCAGCCATGCTCCCTCCAGACCCTTTCAGAACCTCCCTTACTGCTCTCAGCAGCATAAAATGACTCTGTTTTCACCTGCCAGACCATGTTCCTGTTAACATTTGACACTGATGTCTCCTGTCAAAGATTGCTCTCCCCCAGCAACCAGTTACTACTCTGTATTTCTCAGCTTTCTTGCTCCTGCCTCTGGGCAAACCTGCATTTTCCCTTAAAGCAGTGCATCCCCTGCTCAGACCACTTCACCTTGGTGGGACTGTTTGAACACCAAGACCCAGTGCATCTGCATCCTTTCTCAACTCAGTGCCATGTGCACTTTTATAAGTGTGCTCTCTACTTCATCAAAGTCATTACAGAAAACTATTCTTCGTTAATGAGTGTCCACTTGAATAACTGGCTAGAAACATCTTGAGATGATTCGGTTCTCCTCCACTCTTGAACCACTTGGTACAGGGTGCAATTTCCCCTTGCTGAGTGTCAAACAATCCACTGGAAAAGTCAAGTACAGACTGTGCAATGCCATGCACCAGAGCATTAAGACACCCTCTTAATGTACCTGGCTCTTGCCTCCCCTATTCTCTAGGGAGAATAATGACAAAATAATGACAATTACCTCCTGTGGTGTCAGTGCACCTGAGTCCTACTTCTTTCCACTTTGGATGATCAGTCATTCCTGTGACTTACTATGCTTGTACCTGGTCGTGGCCCAAAGTGGGGATACTGGGACACCAAGATCCAGCACGTTCTGGACATGCACAGATGAAAATATTATCTCACTGAAGTCAGGCTGAAATGGAGAAGTACCCAATGAAAGTCGCTTATCTCAGACCCTATAAATATCAATCCAAAATGAGCCCCTTAAAGTTCTTATGGATTGCAGCGGGCTGCTGTGGTGGGTTCAGGACCACAATTCAATATCAAAGAAAGGAAAG
>VXBP01001172.1:1040224-1139279 GCA_013400115.1 Rhinopomastus cyanomelas
CCGGGGGGGGGGGGCCTGTGACCTGTGCCACTGGAGTAGGTCCCCCAGAACACAACAAAACTTTTCTTCCTCATGAAAGCACTTCTACAGGTTCTAGCAGTTCTCAAACTGCAACAGCTGCAACCAGCATCTCCCAAGATGAGATGTCTCTCAAGACCAACTGCTGGCAAATTTAACGTAAGGTGTGGGTGAAACCACCTCCTTGAGACTCAACTCCTGCCCTTTGAGAAATGCAGATACATCAGGTTTACTCCAGTCTTGGATAATTTCAGCCACAGGCTAACTTCTCTTACCCACCTCTCTACCTACTTAGGTGTTTGATTTTATACATTTACTTTGATGAGTGTGGGCAGGAATACATTGCACTGGCCAAGTATTTCTGTCTGTGTGTGTCTGAATGTTGTATGTTTAGCTAGAGAGAGATATTTTGATTTAAGGTAGTACGAAGCTACCGTGAATCTTGTCATTCTCAAATCTTTAGTTGACTTGCTGTTTTATTTCGAGTAGGTTCATCATTAAGTGCTGCTAAAAGTTAGCGTTTAATTTACCTTATACTAATAATAAATCTTGAATTGCTGTGAAATCAAATCATGTCAAACATATTCATTCCTGACAGAGCCACCACCTGTGTGCAATTTCCTACCAATCATCAAACCCCACTCAGTGTAATCAAATCTGGGTTTTCTCTTCTTTTGCAAGACAAAATCCTTACTAAAGAGAAAGAAAAGCCTAGTTACTTTTCCTTTGCCTACAACACCTCTTCTAGGAGGACATAAGGCTGCTACACAAGTAGTTCACATCTAGCAATGCTGGCCTTTACTCACCTTAGTTATTGCCTGGATGAGTAGAAATGATTTGATTTTGATTATTTACATTCCTTCTCTTGTATTCCTGGTTCAAATCTGAGACCAAGTACTGTATAACTTCCTAATACTTCCTTTCTTCCTCCACCCCTCTTTCAAACACCCTACATTTGCCTTTTACAGTCTTTTAAAACTCCTTTACCCCCCACTTCTTGTAGGGGAAAGCTAGTGACTCACAGCTTCCTCTTCATGTCTGTGATAGCTGGACTTCTCACCTTGTTGCAGCTACCTTTTGCTAACACCCACCAAAGGGTGAAGGTTGGAGCAGAAAAGGCAGTTCAACGTTTCTGCCTTCCCAGACTTGTTTCTTTCCTTTGGGTACCCATAGAAGTGTTTTCACGTTCACATTCTTACAACTACTGTACTGTTTTCTTAGGTATGATTTTACACCTGCTTATTTGTCAGGAAAAAGCTTCAGAATATCTTCAGAAAACGGTGCTGAATTAGATTTACCTGTATAGGTTGAAAAAAAAAGTACAGAAAAGCAGAAGAACATTTTAAGCTTCAAGAATTCCATTTATCAACCACCCACACAGAAAGCCTGATTTTCAGAGGAAAAGAGCTGAGCCCCTGGGCTCCCATTTGTCACAATTACCATGAAAAGCTGAAGAGGTTTAACCTGCCCTAACAGGGACAGAATTGAATTCAGGAGCTCCAGAGCTTGTAAACCATCAACAGCAGGTGCCTCTGCCCCACAACTCTTCTCCAGACATGCCCCAGGGCAAAACAGTCCTGTAAGACGGGCTGGAAATAAAGTGTTTTCACTCTCCTCTTTTTCTCAGCAAGAGATTTATCCCAGGTAGGGATCAAGCACAAAAGACCCTTTTTGTGGGTTTTTTTTAACTCTTAATTCATCTCACAATACTGTGAGCAGTTTTGATTTCTCTAACTTTCATGAGTTAAATGAGCTTCTGAAGAGCTCATTTAACAAGGGTCAGACCCATCCTTCTCACTTTCACCCCTTCTAGCTCCTTAAATCCTTCATTCTCAGCAAATCTCCAAAGAACAGCCCCTCTCGGTATCTCATCCATCTCATGTCACTGGTTTCCTTTGTTCTTGACCAGTTCCCTTGTCTGACCAGATGTCAGCAGTCACTGACATCTGGCCAGTTACTCCGATCTCTGTTTCTGTTATTGCAAAAGAGGGAAGGCAAACTTAGATCATTCCAACACCAAACCAGACAAACCCAAGTTGCCAGGACACGATTATCCCTGTAAGGAAATGAGGTTAAACTTCCTGTAAAAAAGCTCCACATCATTCCTCCAGGCAGGCCTAGGTGTTTTGACATTCCCACCTACTTCAACAGGAAGAAAGACTAATTCAGCTCCGAGTGCCTCTCTAAACCCCACGCTAGTTTTGTGTCTCAAAGCGGTGTTAAACCAAACTCCCAGGCTCGTCTTAGTCAGTCAGTAAACACTGTTTCTAGGAAGTTATAAACGTAACGTTTTGCAAAGCAATTGTGCAAAAGCTCTGAAAAAATAAATCTTACAGGAATGCATGAAGCTGCTCCAACACGGGCTTGGAGTCATTTCCCATAAAACACATGAAAGGGTAAAAGATTATAGACGCCACAGCTGCTGATCTGCTCAACACTTCTAATGCAATATTCATTCTTTTCCAGGAATTTAAATCAATTATGACTGGAATTATTAATTTGGAGCAAGGTGTAAATATGCAGAATTGCTAGCACCGGAGCGAACAGAATGAATGTTTCCTGTTAGGTTACTGCTGAGCCTTTGCTACAGCCCCAATTCCTGTGGAAGTTTGAGTAAACTTCTTTACATTTTGAGGATCAGGGCACCAGACTGCAGGAGGCAAATCTATGTCTAATAAAGTTGATTGCAAAAAAAAGAGCAGCAGACTCTAAAGCAGGAGGCAACATTTAAATTCTCTTGGTAAGTGTTGATGAAGCAAAAGTCACAGAACATTAGGGATTGGAAGGGACCTCAAAAGATCATCTAGTCCAATCCTCCTGACAGAGCAGGAACATGTAGACCAAGTCACACAGGAACACATCCAGGCAGGTTTTAAACATCTCCAGAGAAGGAGATTCCACAACCTCCCATACTACTGACACATATGATACCTGGTAAAGTAGAACTATTTACTTCTGGCATCTATGGCAGCAAAGCAACACATCTGTGACTCAAAGCTCCAGCAGTACTACACTTGTTATTTGTCTGTACTGACCTGGGCTCTGCAGAATGTTTCCCAAGCAGTACTACACATCCTAAGGTTCAACACTGATAAACAGTCACTTGCACTTGGACTGTTTATCAGTGACCATGGCTGCTTTCTTCAGATGGACAAAACTGTGCGTGTTTTCTCAGCCTTAGAGGTCATGGTGTTCAGGTCAAGCATTGACCATAGAATACAACTCTTCACCATTTTCCCCCAAATATGTGTGCATATATCTACATATAAACAGATGCAAAGGAATAAGCTCACATAGTAATATAGCAAAAGGTGGGTGATCTCTTGCTCAGTAGCTCAAGTGATCAGCTCCTCACCTTTTTACATAACACTGCTCTTGGCATCCTTCCCTGTTGTTTTAATTAACATTTAGCTGTTCACATTGAAGAAGAACATAGTGTGAACCCAGCTCCTCTACTGTTATGTTTCCTACAGGATGGTTGAATCTCTATCCCTGGATACACTTAAAAGTCATGTAGATATTGAAGTTAAGGACATGGTTAAGCAGTGGGCTTCATACAGTTAGGCTAATGGTTGGACGTGATGATCTTAAAAGTCTTTTCCAATCTAACTGATTCTATGATTCTATGACAGAATGGTCCTGGTTAGACCACTCCTCTGGAGGTCACCAGCCTACAGGAGAGGTAAACTCACAGTTGGAGCAGGTGATACTGGCTTTTACCCTTGACTTCTAGGCATCTCCAAGGATGAAGGTCTGTGCAGCCTGCAGCAATGCTTAACCAGTCTCATGGTGGAACACTTTTCTTGTGCAAGGCACAGACAGATCTTCCATTGCTGCAAGTCACTGCTGCTGACTCCCAGCCTCAGCTCTGCCTCTCAGAGAAATCCCACTCTGGATTTCTTACAAGCTTCCTCTAAGCAGTTAAAAACAATTATGTTTTCCTCAGACACCTTCTCTCCAGGGTAAATCAACTGTGTCTCCTCCATCACAGGTAAAACAGATTTGAGTGGGGGGGAAATTAATGTATTGCCAATTAAATTAAATATTTTACTACCAGTTTGGATAGCAGGAAGCAAAGAGGCCAATTTTACAACAGCTTTCCTCTCTGCTTGCTCAGGCTTGGCTTCACTCCAGCTGCCTGCCCCACTCTGCGCTGTGCAGGGGCTGCAGTCAGTCTGTAACAGCTCCTTTGCACCCTCCATTTCTCCCACTCTGCTCCTGTTTTGCTGTGGGATATCTGCTCTGAGGCCACAGAGCATCTTCTCTTTCTCCAGTCTTGCACTTCCCTCAGCTTCCTTCTCTGACTTGTATATCTGACTTCTCTGCCCTTCCTTAAATATGCTTTCCCAGAGGTGCCACTAGTCAGTTGGAGCTGGCTGGAACAGGCTGTTTGTCACGCAGGGCAGCCTCAGTCTATCCTCACATCAGCCACTCTGTACCCTTTCACTGCCAGTGCATTGTCACTGACACCCTGTGCAGTCTGATGGTCCCTAACTCAGTCTTTTCTGCAACCACCCAATTTTCTCAGCCCTCACAGAGACATGGAAGGTATCAACACAACCCCACCAGGAAAGACTGAGGGAAAGACACTACTGCACACACCTCACTCTCTGCTGTGTACTTCACACTGAGTTGTGACCCCTGTAGAGTTTTCTCTACATAAACTGTTTATCTCCCTTTACCTTGTCTGTTTACCTCCATTGAGAAGAAAGAAGAGTTGAGAAGTCTCAGCCATGTCTGACCATCCATGCACCACTGAGGTCAGCATTAGAAAAAAAAAAGGGGATCAAAATCCATGCCATCACCTCTGAAATGTAACAAACAACCTGGAAGAGCTTAAAGTCCTGTAGTGCCATTGACTTCAGCTAAAGAACAGATGGTGATATTTAATACTGGCCTAATAATTGCCATTAGTATATATTAACAGTGCTTCTCAGTGTAGAAGACATCTGGCCAGCTCCTGCCTAACTGATGGTGCTGATGACTTGCCAGAAGGCAGGGAGAGCTGCCTTTGATTTGTGTACACTTGGGGAAGAAAGTGGTGAATCAGCTTTCACCACAAGCAGGCTTCAGCAAGAGCCTTATCTTCAGCAGCATGTAGCTGCCAGCACTTACTCTTGACAGTCATTAGAAAATTACTCTCATCAGGGACTGTGGACCTTGCAGTCCTGCAGCTTACACCTGCTGCATTCATGAGACCACGATGAGAGCTGCACCCTTTCTTCCCATGCCCATGATTTAAGAAGATGTTCAGTAATTGGAGAGGAGTGCTACAAACTCACAAGAAGCAGAAATCATTTATTATGGTAAATAGCACAGAAACATCAGTTAATTTTGTTTATAAGAAAAAGAAGTGTGGGGTGATTTAATTGTTGTGGTTATGTTCTCACACAGGGAGAAGATGCTGTTAGTGAAGGGCTCTTTAGCCCAGTAAGAGCAAAGGAAAAACTGAAGGACCTGAATTTAAATTCAGATATGTATAAGTTAAAAATAGATAAGTTCTAGTATCAAGGGTGATTTAGCAGCACCCAGACATGGTTACACAGGTATTAAAAGGCCTGATAATCTCTTTTATACTTAAAAAAACTGTCTGCATCTGTAGACAGTGTCAGCTAAGGCCTCTATACATTCTGACTCTGTATTGTGCAAAAAAACCAAGCAACCTTTCAGTTGCCAATGCCAGAACTGCAACCAGCCTTCTAGCTGACCTTTGCTCACTACTCTCCTAAAATACCATTCGTTTCAAATCATATTTAGAGCAAGATTTCTTCTGTGGCTGAAGTGCAGTGTGAGACTGTTCGCACACAGAGCAATTTAAATTGTCCAGGGACCAGAAGCATGGCTGAAACAAATGAAAAGTACTCTGCTCAGCAGGACACCCTACAAAGCGTTTATTAAAGACAGAATGAAGACAGGCTTAACAAATTAAGCAAATCATGCTAGGGGTGCTCTGAACGAGAGGAAGCCGTGCTCCTGGTCAGCCCCTGCAGAGCTGGGTCAGCCACAGCTGAGACTGTCTTCAACACTCGCTTTGCTTCAAGAGCTTACTGGTGAGTGTGGAGGCTTCCTGCATTTGCTTTGCTCTGAGGGACCTGGGGGTCCTGCTGGACAGCAGGATAACCATGAGCCAGCAACGTGCCCTTGTGGCCAAGAGAGACAATGGCATCCCGGAGTGGATCAGAACGGGGGGTGGTTAGCAGATCCAGAGAGATTCTCTTCCCCCTCTTCTCTGCCCTGGTGATCATAGGATCATAGGATCATTGGATGCTAAAGGTTGGAAGGAACCCAAGAGATCATCGAGTCCAACCCCCCTGCTGGAGCAGGACAAAACTATCTAACACAGATCACAGAGGAACGCATCCAGGCGGCCTTGAAAGGTGAGACTGCATCTAGAATATTGTGTCTAGTTCTGGGCTTCTCAGTTCCAAAAGGACTGCTGGAGAGAGTTCAGCACAGATCCACAAAGATGATGAAGGAAGTAGAGCATCTCCCTTATGAGGAAAGGCTGAGGAAGCTGGGTCTCTTTAGCTTGGAAAAAAGGAGACCAAGGGGTGACTTTATTAATGTTTATAAATATGTGAAGGGTGGGTGTCAGGAGGATGGAGTCAGACTCTGCTCAGCATCAGGTAATGATAGACAAGGGGCAATGGGTGTAAGCTGTGACTTGGTCTAGGTGATCCTGCTGTGGTGGGGGGGATCTTTCAAGGTCCCTTCCAATCCCTAATGTTCTATGATTTCATGATTCCACAGTGGCACGGAGCACTTGCCTTAGAGGAAAATGCAAGGAGCTGTCTTTTGCCAAACAGCACAGTCTTAGCTCAGCACCTCTTTTGTCAATGGGCTTTCAGAAACTGCTAGCATCCATCCTAGATGCATAGATAATAAAAACATTTGTATAACTTGTTACTATCTTAAACTCTGACTGTGGGGTGTGAAAGCTGTGGTTAACAGTGGAAGAGCTGGTAGAGAATCATTTCTCTGTAGACAGTACTGTAGTCACTGGCTAGCTACTCTATATTGAGTATTTTGGTAATACTTACTGTTGGGTGCAGCATTCGTAACAGACTTCCTCCACTTCCAGAAAAAGGCAAGAAGCTGCTGGGTTTGGGTCATTCATCTACTTGTTGAAACTCACGTCCCATCTGAAGACAGTAAGAGATGTGGTAAAGATTTCATTAGTTCAAGTTTGTGTTGGTCAAGAAAAGTAGTAAACAAAATCCTATTATATCTTTTAGTCCTTTAGCAAAGTCATTTACCTATCAAGGGCAAAGACATTAATTATACTTGAAGCAAAAAAAGAGTGCAGCTCATTGTATTATTAGTGTTGTGTTGAATTCTTTACTGTTATACGTAATGCTACTCTTTAATTTTTCAGCAGTGTAACACAGATTAGCAAAAGGAAACTCACAGAATCTCCTTGAGCATCCTTACAGTGATCACTTGGATTACAATATACAAGTTGAAACTGCCACAGATTCTAAAACATTATGATTTCAACACTTAGTAACCACCCTGTAGAAGCTTTTCCCATCCCAAAGCACCCACAAGTTCTCTTCTTCAAATGGAAGAATCAGCAACTTTTAAATTAATATTTTCTGATGGAAACAACCCGGTGCAGTGCAGACAAAATATTGTTGATCTTCACTTAGATCAGTGAATCTAAGCTTGGTGTGGAGGGCTGGTGTTTCTATTTTTGTTCTGTTTAAAAAAATATCCTTTTCTTTTAAGAAGATAGTTGTGAAAGGTTCTGGATGTTTCATCTGACAATGGAGTATTTTCCCATGTCAAGACCAGTCAGCATTTGCTTTAACGCAAGTGGAAGTTACAGAGGTCAGCAGTTCCCAGACAGTAACCTCTGAACTGGCTGGCCCAGAGAACAGCATTAAACAGCAGAACCTGCTCGTGCATCCCTTACACCCTGCCCAGCTCAGTGGTCTGGGGAGCATTTGCAGTGGTTGTGCTGCAGGTTTCATGGTGGCCGGGTGTTCATGCACCGAGACAAGAGGCTACTTACAGCAAGTGCAGTTTTGTGAGGCATAATCTGGCAAACTACAGCAGAGCTTTCCACTCTGATTGCTTGCTGACAAAATAGAGCCATCAGAGCCTGTTTACTCCCTGCTGGGCTTGTCTTTGCACCAAGTAGTACAGGATAACTAGCTAAACAAGATTAGGAGCCAACCTCATGTTTAAGACTTGGTGCAGGGAGATGCTTTCAAAAGTTTGTGTGGTCTATTCAGCACGAGTGTGTCAGTTCTGTATGACTGGAGATTTATTATTTGCTGGCTCAGATTGGATATTAAGAAAAACTTCTTCACAGAAAGAGCGGTGAGGCATTGGAAGAGGCTGCCCAGGGTAATGGTGGAGGCAATGTCCCTGGAGGCATTCCAGAAAAGGGTGCACCTGGTGTTTCAGAAGATGGTCAAGTGTTGTACAGCAGATGGTTGGACTTCATGATCTTGGTCTTTCCAAACCTTGATGATTCTATGATATGACAATTCTTTGTTCTCCCATACCTCTTTTACTTAGAGACAGCAACATCCCCCAAAGTGCTACTGTGAGCCAGAACAACTGAAGAGGACCTACAGGAAAGCCAGTGAGGAACTGTTCACAAGGGGGTGTAGCAACAAGACTAGGGACAACAGTTTTAAACTAGAGCAGACTATATTTAGATTGAATGTTAGAAAAAAGTTATTTGCAGTGAGGGTGCTGAAACACTGGAATAACACTGCTCTGCACCAGAGAGGTGGTAGATGCTCCAAGCCTAGACACATTCAAGGTCAGGCTCTGAGCAATCTGATCTAGTTAAAGACATCCCTGCTAACTGCAGGAGCAGTGGACTAGATAAGCTTTTACAGGTCTCTTCCAGCCCAACATATTCATGTGCAACTTGGTCTAGGTGATCCTGCTGTGTCAGGGGGATTGGACTGGATGATCTTTCAAGGCCCCTTCCATTCCCTAGTGTTCTGTGATTCTGTGTGATCCACAGATCGCCCCAGGCAGCCCATGTATTCATTGTGTGCACATGAAAACTGGTTCAGCAGCTACCTTGAAATACATCTGTACAGATGTCTGCAAAGGCTTAAAAAGAATAAGGAACCTGGGCTCGGTCACAGGTTAGCCATAAACTGTCCAAGGAGAAGGCACTTCTTGAATTGCATTGAATATTTTTGGATCACTGCTGCAGCCCAGGTAACTGCTCTGGTTCCAACCTTTCCACTGACTCTACCAGCAGACCTCCTGCTTTCTGTTTAGATACTAAAGATGAGAGCAAATATATTTTAGAAATAATGCAGACAAAGCAAATGTATAGATTTGGGTAAGTGCAGCATGTGGAAGTAAAAAAAAAAATCAAGTTTGGAACAGAACTAAGAGTAGGTAACCAAGATCAAAAAATGACACTTAAAGCACTAACTGTCATACACAGCCATTCGCCATCTAGCTAAATTACCTTTAAACAAGAATTAATGCTGAGGTTTAAAGCAAGCAAGAGGAACACATTCTGACTTCATAACTGACTTTTTAATTTTTATTCCACTTGCTCCAAATAGGGCTGAATTATCTAGCAAGAATCCCCTCTTTCCTGAACAAACCATACAAGCTCTCTAATAGATCAAAACCTCAACCTGGAATATAAGGAGATGCTTGTCCATCAAACATGCTTCAAGCAGAACACTTACGTCATGAATATTAATGTCATGAATATATTTTTATCCTGTCTGAAGCAGGTGTTGAATTCAACAGCCACCTGATTTGTACAGCCAGCAAAAAGATCCACCTGAAAGTGTTGGATAAACTAGTGCAAAAAGTCCAACCTCAGATTACAAAACTATGGATGCCCTGAAACGTTGTGTTTGTTTCCTTCAGGTATCTCTGGAGCACCACGCGTGAGAGCTAGACAGCATTGCAGTTTCACCAAGACCTTGCTACGCTTAATGAAAACATCACTGAATACAGCTGTACCGTTGCAGAGAGCTCACCTGTTGCTAGTCTATCCCAAACCACTAAAGCGTGTCCCGAGATCAAACACCCTCCTTGAGCTCTGACCCAGCATCTTCCTAGGTACCGCTTGGGCGGGCTGTCCCCTCGAGCCGCGGACCAAGGACGCTGGCGCCCTCTTCTGGTTGTAGTCTTTGGAGACCATCAGAACACACTCCCACCACCTGCTTTTACAACCAACCAGTTCGGCTTTTGCTTCTGGCTGAACACAATGAAAAGCTCAAGGTATTCCCTTGCATCATTGAACCAGAGAATATTTTTACGTGCCTCTATCAGCAAAAAGAAGTGAAAACACATCACGGACAGCTACGTTTTTACTAAGCATGTACTATGCATAATACAATTTGGAGTTAACCTGGTTCTACCACCTCAACATCTCACTCCACCATCACAGGAGCACTGCTGTTGCTGCTCACCTGCAGTCTGTTTTGCATTACCTCTTATGAATTTCTGCCCTCCTTCTGAGGGAATAGAAGAAGCAAACAAAGTAGGAATTCTGTTTTGGGACACACCTCACGCTCCAGTCTCTGCCTATATAGGGACAGGGTTTACGCATTCTGGGGTAAGCAGCTCACTGCTTACATTACCAAATGCCTAATGTGTTGAATACAGTGGGGCCTAGGACTCTTTCCTAAGTTCTCAATTTATTTACACATCAAAACACAAACAATAACAAACAAACAGAAAAAGCAGCTTGGCTGCAGATGGTGGAAGAAGACTACCATTTCTTGCCAGAAGTCAGTGCTTTATTGTGAGCTTGTTCTTTCAGCAGTTGGCTCCAGTAATGTTCTTCTATGTTCAAATAAAGGGAGTGTGAAAGACCATCTGAAAGACAAGGGCTGAAGACTCTTAAGGCTTGGCTAGGTATGTACTGCTGCTGGGGACACTTGGTCATTCTGGGCACAGTGCTAAGACAGAAGTGAGTCAAGACAGTCAAGCCACCCACACAGCCTGTTAACTCACTGTATATTTTGTCCTGCTCCAACGAGATCTCCCCAGGAAAAATGTGCTTTTAAAAAAAACAAACAGAGCTAGACCTAAGCATTATGGAAACAAGCCAAAGACAGATATTTGGCCAGGAACCAGCTCTTGTCCAGCCCACAATTCTTTCCTCAGTACCAGCACAGGCTAGCTAGACAAACACCATACATAGCTCCAAGATAGAGCCACAAATTTAGCATCTTGAGGAAGATTAGGACAAGGACTGCAAGAATTTGTTTAGCTCAGACACACATTATTGAGGGTAGGCCCAACCGAATTATGAAATTATGTGCTCTGTATCTTTCTGTAAACTGTCCTGAAAGTTCATCCTCTTTGTTTGCACTGCTGCCATCCACACTGACAAATCCCAAGCAGGACACAGAACAGCTGGCAGCGGTTATATTGGCTACTCATCACTGAGGCTAAGTCAGTATTTCTTTACATCTCTGCAGATGAAGTGCAACTTCATCTAGGTCTTCTGAAAGTCACAGCATGATGCCATGGAAACCACCAGGAGTAAGAGGAGGTGGACTTTTGTTTCTTACATAAATGTTGAAGAGCTCTAGAACTGAACATCATGGGTCAAGATTAAAATCATCACTGCTCAACTCTAAATCCCTCCATTTAGAGCACTCAGAGCAGCCTAGATGCGCTCCGCCTTCTGTCTCACCAGTGACTTGCACTGTCAGTGTATTGTCCCAGTACCTGTTAAATGCTCATGAGGACACTATGAGCTGCATACAAGTCAATATTTACCTTTGGAATGCACATGCTTTAAGTCAGACTGGTCTTCACAGCAAGGGTAACTGAGCAAGATCAGTCTTTATGGTTCCAGACTGCAACAATAGAAGTATTTCCTGAACAAAGCAAAATTCAGTGGCTTGCAAACCACAGCTATAACTAAGGGGGATGGTCAAAAATTGAGACCCTCTCTGTTAAGCCTTTAATGTTGATTTCCCTTCATTTCTTTTCCATGATAGGGCTGCCTTCAAGAAGTCTGGGGTTCTGCTTGTTTCAAATGTCAAACAAGGCTGTGACCTTTACAGGTCTAGTTTGTTTGCACAGCATAGGCATTACATCAACAAGAACCCAAAGCTTGCTTTTGGGTTGCTTTCATCTCCTTAAAAAAAAACCCTATATTCCTGTGTACATTAATATTTTTTCATTACATCCTTTCAGAACTCAAGTGTTTTGCATTTGTATTTAAGCACTTACTAAACCAGCATTGTTTCACTTCCATTACCACAATATGCCCACCTGAAGCATCTCTTACTCTTCAGTCTCAAGTATCAGCTGCAGAGAACACACAGGACAGGTAAGCCAGAGTTAAGTCTGATGACTCACACAGAATGAGAAGGGAGATAGCGCCCAGTTTTCACCTTGGAAGAGTCAAGGCTCACTCATACAGGAGCAATAAGACTTTTTCTTTCTCAAAGACAAATACAACAAAAGGAAATGACAGGAAGAAACAGGGACATTCAGAATACCATTATTGCCTAGAGATCTCAGATGAGACCACTTCAAGATCAGTTTATTAGCTCTCACAAATTAAAATTTAATCAATCTCACAGCAACATTGTGTGCTTGCTCACATTAAGTATTGTTTCTTCATTTTCCATTTTTAGCCTCTAGACTAAAAATTTACAAGCTATTTGCTCAGTTGCTAAATCTGCTTTTGTGTTGTTGTCAATCTTCACATAGTATAGGTTTGGGGTTTTTTTAAAGGCATGTTTGGAGCTTTAATTCTTTAGTAGACAAAGACATTTAGTACAACCATTATTGCATAGTCAGTGTGCTGGGAGGAAGGGATGGCATGCAGAGATGGACCTTCACAGGCTTGAGAGATAGGCCCATACCAGCCTCATGAAATTCAGCAGGTGCAAAGTCCTGTGCCTGGACCAGGGCAACCCTAAGCACAAATACAGGCTGGGCAGGTTCAAAAAGCTGGACGTGGGTCAAAAAAAAAGAATGCAGCCTAGAAGGCCAACCACATGAAAAGAAGTGTGGCCAGCAGGCTGACAAAAGTGATTCTGCCCCTCTGTTCTGCTGAGATCCCACCTGCACCCAGCTCTGGACACCCCAGTACAGGAAGGATGTGGACCTGTTAGAGTGAATCCAGAGAAGGGCCACAAAAAACCAGGCTGAAACACCTCTTCTGTGAGGACAGTGTTGGAATTGTCCAGTCTGGAAAACACTTCAGGCAAATCTCATTGTGATCTTTCAGTAGCTGAACGAATCCTTCAAGAAAGATGAGAAGGGACATTTTATAAGGGCTGGTACTGACAGGATAAGGGGTAATAGCTTCAAATTCAAAGACTGAAGATTTAAATTAGAAATTAGGAAGAACATCAACTATTAGGGTGGTGAAACTGAAGTCAGTTGCCCACAGAAGTTGTGGATGTGTTTTAACATCAGCCTGGACGGGCCTTGAGCAGCCTCATCTACTGGAAGGTTTCACTACCCATAGCAGGACGGTTGGAACTAGGTGATCTGAAGTCCCTTCCAATCCATGATTCCACCGTATCTGTCTTGAAGCTAAGTGAACTCTAAAAAAAGTAAAACAATAGAAAGTTTAGCACAATAAAAAGTTTAGCTTCTAGGAAGAGACTACATGGTAAAACATTTCGTAAATTCAGACCTGGACATCTACTGTGTTAAGATGCACCAGGAACTGAAGAGTGTTCATAAGATCAAAACTCATCTCTTCCCCATTTTTTTTGGGCATGACCATATGAATACATTCAAACTCCTAAAGCACTAGGAAGACAGTTCTACACTTCAGACAAAACACTCCACAGTTAAGTGCAGTTCAGTAAGTACTATTACTTATAATTAGAGTAAGCCTTATGAACACAGGATTTCAGTACATCTTATGTTCAGCTTGAAACATCATAAACCAAGCGGTACTCACAGACCTGGTAGTTTTAGCAAGAAACTTGATTGGTACTCTCATTTCTTTGTGAGGCAAGCAACAAAGAAATCATCACACACCCCCCTCCCTTGTAACTCAACTTGGCCCTGACCCTTCTACTGCTTCACCTACTTTAAAGGCTTGCTGCAGACAAACCTGAAATTCCTAGCCCACCTTTAAGATGTTCATCTACAAGCCATGAAATCCATCATATGCAGACAATCCATGGATATAGGCCCCCACAATAAATTGGATACCAGAGACACAAGTATTGGATATTTGGCCACGTTTTACTATCAGCAAACAGCAAATAAGCAGCAGTTTGACTAAGAAGTGTCTGAAACAAGAGACCAAAAGCCAGAGACCAAGAACTGTACAGACTAGTCTGAAATTGAATGCTTCCCTTTCCTTAAGGGATATTAATTTTGAGATGAGTTGAATCAGTCATTACCACTACCTCCCATTTTGGAGGAATAAGGGTTTGCATTACTCAGAGGATTCACCAGCTTAGACAGGAAGACAAATGTTGTACACAGAGGGAAGTGAAACTCCTAAAGCTAATAAGAGCTTCATGACACAAACTGGTATAATCAGGTTTTACAACTGAAGTGAGAGGCTTGTTAGCTGCTATTTAGTACGCCTGCTGAGCTGCGTGTTAATAAAGTGTTAAGCGTATTCTTGCTTGGAAACACAATGCCCTGTACAGATTACTCCTCTTGGAAGCAGTTAATATTGAAGATTTTAAGCCCTTCCAGTAAGGGTATACCTCAGACTTACCTTGCTGTTTAGACGAGCTGAGTGTAGTTCTCTGCATTTAAAACCCACCTGATAAACTCTAGAGACTGCAGAGTACGTATGTTCAGCAGTGCTCTATTGGCAGGAGAGGTGCTCTCAGAGAGCTATGAGACTCAGCACCACTAGTATGACACAGCAGGCACCCAGCTCAGCTCCACTGCTCCAGTAATACTGTTCCAGTACCTCAGCCTTTGCATTGCTCTTTACTGAAGTCTGTCCACCAGTGACTGACATGTTCCCAAGGCTCTGCCAGCCCAAATCTTCTCCTGCACAGGAATCCCCCTATTTGCCTCCATAAAAGGAAGTTTGACTATTACCTCAGTAGTGATGATCTTCTACACACAACTTCAGTTTGTAGACTACCTGCATCTGGAAGCTTTTCTCTGTGGTATGGTAAACACATTGCAAATAGATGGATTCTATTCAAGCCACATGATCTTATTTCAGAGACAAGGACTAAACAGATAAGATGCTGCAGTAAGTCACCTATGTCTATGGAGTTACCAGGTTGTGTTGGTTCGGGCCACACTATCCATTTCAGCCAGCTTAAGAGCCCAGTTCACAGTGATTATGTAAAAAACCCACAACCCTTTCCACTGTTACTGAAAATATTAATGGGAATCAGAAGATTCACAGAAGAATGGTGTAGTAAGACATTTATTAAGAGTGCTGTCAGTTATATTAAGAGCTATAGTGTAATATCCTTTTTCAAAAAGGCTTCTAATTAAAAATCACTAGCTAAAATCCATTCCGATGGCTCTGGTTACAGACACATGACCTGCAGTGCTCTATGAAATGTTTGTTCCATTCAACAAAGATGGGCTAAGTAGCCTTCAAGTCCAAGATCCACAGTCTCCATTACAAAGGAAGGACTGCTGGGGGCACCAGAAGAGACACCTGCAGATACCTGGAACAAAAATGCAGTCACTAAATATATTAGCTTAGCTGACAAACATAAGTATATCCCCTTCCTGAGCAATACACTAGGGAAGACTCATCCTGCAACACTGAAGAATTTTATAGTACCTCTGTATCTGTGGATGGACTGCTTTTCTAATTAGAGAAGTCCCCCCCTCAAAAGGCTGACAACACTTCCATTTCAGGAATAGAATCTGGCCACTATGAGATGTCAGCTACAGCAGCTGTAGCCCAAGCTGCTAGACCAGAGACATTCTGTGCTTATAATCCTTGAAATACATAACACTGGCATCCTCATTACTTACTTAGAGTGCTTGTACTTCTCCTTAATCGCTTGCAGTTGGCAGCAGGAAGCATCAAGGCATGCTTTATGCAGATCAGTCAGGCAAGGCACTAACTCACTTAATGAATACCCAGTAAATGCAGCAAGTGTTTCTGGCTGGCCAGAGGAGAAAACACAATGCAAACAAGACCGTGTTACTCTATTGTAGGCACTATTCACCTAGAAGATTGGCTTCTGTTTCTAGAGTGAAAAACATTTTCTATGGGGTCTTTAGGCTGGAAAAGGATTCCAGTGTATCCTGCCATCACTTCCACTCTAAGCCTTCCTTGGTGGCAGCAGATCTGGCAATCTATGACATTTCCAGTGGATTTAACATTAATGGATCAGGTAGCCCCACAAACTCAAGAACAGCTACTCATGCTGAGATTTCAGCTCTTACAACAAGGTATTTTAAAGCTACTCCTGCTTCTCAGCCTAGTTGTAGTAACTCATTAACATGCAGTTGTTCTTACCCAGAAGGACCTGTTCACTGTATAGTTTGCCAGACAGAAGGCTGCTGCAGCAGTTTGTGAAGGAAGGTACTTCAGAAAAGGGTCAGCTTCAAGGAGAGTCAGCTCTGCAAGATACTGAACAAAAGACACCATCAGGTTTTTCCAAACAAAACAAACCTTGCTGGTACAAACAGCCCTGAAAATCCTCAAGTCATCTGTTTCATGTGAAACTAGGAGTTAGATGTCTGGTGGGTAAAAACAGTGTTCTACTACTGTTGATCTTAAAGAATATTCAGCACACTCCAGTGGGGACTGAAAGGCCACAGCCTCAACAATGTATGCTGTGATCCTGAATTCTGGTCCCATCACCAGTTGTGTCGTAATTTTACAACTAGAGACTTAAAGCAAATGCTTTGTAGACAGATGAACATGCTCATCCCATTCTCTGAGGCTCTTGTTCACTTAAGTGGATCTCACTTGGAGATTTGGGATCATAGGATCATAGGATGTTAGGGATAAATTGATATCTCTAAGAAATATCACAGTATCACAGTATTATAAAGGTTGGAAGAGACCTCATAGATCATCAAGTCCAACCTGTCACCACAGAGCTCAAGGCTAGACCAATCCCATACCCTTTGCAGATAAGCAGCGGGTCAGACACTCTGCTATAAGCTTGTTTTAAGCAGGGTTGCCTATGCAGCTATGCAGGCATATACTTAGTCATTGTACCACCACATCCTGGGCAGGTTTGCTATGAAAGCACTATTGAAAAAAAAATAGTTTCCTAGAACCTAGTCAGTGCATTATCCCTGATCACTCAGGCCAGACATACAGTTTCCATTTAGACATTTATCCAGAGGTCTTAGTATACAAGCCACCTTCTTAAGATAGCAGGCTATAAAACATCCAGTTTTAGGCTTGCTGCAGTCCCAGATAAGGCTTGGCATGAGGGAAAAAAAATAGTCTATTCTGACAAAGCATAGGATACTAGCAGAACCTGTCTGCTCAGAGAACTTAGTTAAATGCAAGTGGTTCTGCTTTTCAAATCATATCCCCCAGCTCCATCCCAAGAGGAGGATAATTCATACCCTTGCAAAGTTCTCTGTCCTGGGACAGACTCCATGCCTCTGAAAATACTGAAGGAGGAACTGGTTGGTGGTTGGAGCTGCTAGGTCAAAAGTCAACACTTCGAGAAGCAGTTGTTCCATTTTTAACAGCTGCCTCTTTGTGTAGGTATCATCTGTTATATACACAAATTCATTCACTTCTGGTGGGTAGATCTCCTCATATTTTCTGAAAGGAAAAAATATAGAAACTACATTTTTCAGCTTGAAAAGGTGACAGTAACAGTTTTCTCCTGGACTTGTATCAGGATGAGCACATTACTAAGATTGATCTAGAGCTCTTATTCTAGTCCTTCCTCCAAGCTAGGAAGAAATTTAGTTTCAGATTTGGGCAAAAGCTTAGAGTAACTCTGCATTAATCTAGATAGAAATACTCTCCCACCATTTGCTCTTGACTAACTACAAGGTCTCAGTCACACAATGTACTCCAGACAAGGACCTATGCACTTCTTGGATGTTGATGCTGGATACCACACGTACCAGAAGCACCAGAAGCAGTTCAAGGCTAATAGTAGATTGCAGCTGTGAATCTACTACAGTCTTCTAGGCTAGAAGAATTATAGGCTAGTAGTGTTTTCACTCCTGTTGTTATGGTTACAAGGTTCCCTACTACAACTCCTCACACCACAAATTTAATTTTGCTAGAGCCAAAGTAGGTGAAGTTTCTAATCTCGAGACATCATGAAAGTTACCTATCACTGCAAACTTCAGCCTTTTAAATTAAACTAAGAGACTCAGTTCAAAAATAAGATTTAGCTTACTGAGATTTTGGAAGGTGAAACACTTACGCAGCCAGATGAATTGCTGCTGTTCCTACAAGCTGCAGCTTCCCTCTGAGAACAGACATGCAGGAAAGAAACCTGTCCAGAAAGTTCACCGCCAAGTACAAAGTCTCTGTTCGAAGTTTATATTCTTCCCCTACTTCCACCAGCCAGTCTACCAAGATGGCACGCATTCCTGTTGTGATGTCTGGTTGCTTCCTCATGTAATAGGACTTGGGCCTGAATCTTAGCTGTGTAGAGAGAAAGAATTGAAGAACCAGGATGCTCACCCTCAAGACAGCTACCAATGGCTGAGCTGATTAACACGCTTGACACTTACATCAAAAGGAGCATGTGCTGTTCCACTATTAGAAACTCACTACTACTAACTACAATTATGGTGCTAGTAGTACTTGTTAGCAGTTAGTAGCATCTCTAGAAAGTAGTATTTCTACACTGGAGAGACTGCAGGAACTGTGTTGGTAGCAGAATAAAAAGACTTCCTGGACTATAGACAGCCTTTTCCATCAAGTACATAGAAGCAATTCAGAGGGACCTGAAAACTATTCAATGTTTTTTCTTCCCTTTCTTTTGACTGAGGGGCTGCACTTTACTGCTCAGAAAAGCTACTGCTGCTGTAGCAAGACAGCTGTTAGTGAGATCACACCCAGCTGCTCTAGGTTTTGACTTTGAGTTTGATTTTGGTTTGGTTTTTTAATACAGAATTTAACACCCATCTGTAAGAATTCTTCATTCTAAAGAGTCAAGAGATGCGCCAATGGTAGTAAATTTCAGAGAGAAAGCAATCCTGAAAGATATCACCACTATCTAGAGGCTGCCATCAGAGAGCACTTTTACTGTTTTCTCTCTCCTTCAGTTAAGTGGCAGCCTTGGGTTATCCTGGGGCAGCCAGATGTCTTTGCAGTATCACAGCTCAGGACAAAGACCACAAATATCTGTAAATTTGTTAAGAGCCACTCACTTCAGCTTCTCGCATATACTGATAGATATCTTCTGCATATTCTCCCACAGTCAGAGTTATGGCATCTTCCATGTGATTCTCAGGCTGGGACTGGAATGATGTGTCCAGTATCATGGGAGATCCTAACAGTTAAGAGGAAGCAGCAAGGCACCTGTGTGATTAGTGTCTTCACCTTCTCTTGCTATTTCTAGCAAGTTATCTTGCTGTGTTATTTACTGTAGCACACAAGCTACTTGCCAGCTTAGTAGCTTGACATCTCGTAACCACCCTGCACATATCTGTGCTATAGATGACATCTGAGTATTAACAGAGGTTACCTGTACTCAGATCCAGCAGTAGGTGAATACTGGATGACATCGCACTAGCATCCAGGTCACAGAGGCTTGCTTCCAGCTCTTCAGCCACTTGGCAGTCATAGTTTTCTTTCTTTTCTGGTTCATCAACATAGATAGCAAGCACTTGTTTTGATACAGCATTGACCACGCTGTTGGGCAATTCATCTTTTGCAGTTGAAGGGATGGTGTTTTCAGAGCCAGAGAAGCATCTGGTAACAGTAGAACTCTGAAAAGAGTTCACAATAATGTTGTGGGAGGACAAGTCAAGAAAAAAACAATAATGGAAACCACCAAATGTTTTAAAAAAAGGATATTGATGTCTGCAAGGCAGGGAAAGCAGTAACACAAAACTACCCGCTAGTGCTGGTGCCTCAAAAATACCACACAAGTAGCCTCATCTCTAGTGCCGGCCACCAAGAAGAAAGTGCTGCTTGGATCTTACATGACTGGCAAGTACAGAACCTACTCCACATTCAGAACTGTTAAGAAACAGCTGCTTTAAAGTGCAGCAAATTAAGGTAACAAAAGAACCTCTCAGTTATTTATGAAGGATTTAAGAGCAAAGAGGTATCTTACTCTGAGTTACAAACAAAAGTTTAAACTTTTGTGGTCAAGCATCAGAAGACCTAAGACTACCACATGTGACCAGACTACAATCCATCACATCATCTACTATCAGCAGGGCACCACCTGAATCAAGAGGCTTCACACATTCACAACCAATGAGAGTTTGCACGCACATAACAGCTGTTATTTCAGATCATGTAAGTCGGGATTAAAAAAACAACAGGTTCCCTGACACACCAACAGGCTCCAGGAGAACACCGGGAGCAAGAATGCAGGCAGACACCCTGCCATAACGGGTGTCTTGAAGCCTTGAAGGCACTGGGAAGGGAGCAATGGGACCTCTGACAGTATTTTCACGGGGAAACACCTGCAGACCACCAGCACTTCTCCGGAAGCCCATGCTGATCACCTGGAGCCCAACACTCCCCTTATTCCGCATCCCCGGCCTCGAAGGCAGGTGCTCGCCCGGCTCTCGAGAGGCTCAGCCACGGCTCCGGGGCTGCCGCGGGGAGACAGGCTGGCGCCTGCGGCCCCGGGCCGGGCCGGGCCAGGCCAGGCCAGGCAGGGTAGGGGAGCGCGGCGGGTCTCACCTGCCCGCCGAGCCGCTGCTGTCCGTTCTCCGTCAGCACCCCCAGCACGGCCCGCCCGCCACTGCGGAGCGCAGCGGGGCAGGGCTCCAGCCGGCCCGCCCGGCTCTTCTCACCAGTGCGGCGCATCGCCCCAAAGCCGGTACCTTTCCAAGAGGAAATAAAGCGAGAGAAAGCAACATAAAGTTGGGAATAAAAGAAACCCACCCTGAAACAAACCAAACCAAAACAACCCCCAAGCGTCACAAACACTCGGTTACCCTCGGGAAATCCTCAGGCGGGCAGGCGGGCGAGCCGCCGCAGATCCCTCACCGCAGTGCCCGTGCCCGTGCCCGTGCCCGTGCCCGTGCCCGTGCCCGTGCCCGTGCCCGTGCCCGTGCCCGTGCCCGTGCCCGCTCGCAACCGACCCCAGAAGACACGACGCTGCGCCGCGCACCCTGCCCGCCCCTATATAGGCGGTGGCCAATGGAGGCGGTGGCTGTTGGCCGCGGCCAGTTGGGAGCTTGGGCCGCAACCCCCGGCGCTGCCGCCGCCACCGCCCTCGCCCTGGCAACGCCAAGCGGCGGAGGGTCGTTCTGGAGACGCCGGCGGGATGGGAGCCGCCCCGCGCAGCGGCGGGTGACGAACCGCTACAGGCCTCAAAGCAGCGGGTGCAGCAACCGCTGCCCGGCCCGAGGTGCGTGAGGAATGTGTGAGCCGCCAGCGGCGGCTGTACGCGAACAGCTGAGGGCAGAAGGGCTTGACCTAAAAACCTAGAATCATGTAGGTTGGAGAAGATGATCGAGTCCAACCATTCACCAAACTGTAGCAAGACCATCATTAAACCCTGTCCCAAAGCTCCATAGCTACATGACTTTTAAACAAGTCCAGGGACAGCAATTCAACCACTTCTCTGGGCAACCTGTTCCAGTGCCTGATGGCCTTTGCAATAAAGTTTTTACTAATATCTAACCTTAACTTCCTCTAGTGCAACTTGAAGCTGTTCCCTCTTGTCCTATCCCTTGTTCCTTATGAGAAGAGACGAACATCTGTGTCTCTACAATCTCCCTTCAGCTGGTGGTAGACAGCAATAAGGTCTCCCCTCAGCTTCATTTTCTTCAGACCCAGCTTCCTCAGTCACTCCTCATAAAGTTTTTCTCCACACCCTTCCCCAACCTTGTTGCACTTCTTCGGACATCTTCCAGCACTTCAATGTCTTTCTTGTATTGAGGTACCCAAAACTGAACACAGTACTCAAAGTGTGGCCAGGCTGAGTACAGGGGGACAATCACTTCCCAACGCCTGTTTGCTACACTATTTCTGATACAAGCCAGGATGCCACTGGCCTTCTAGGTGCAATTCTGAGCACAGTGATGACTTGTTTAGCACATGTTTAGCTTTCCCAGGTGTCTTTCTGCTCAGGAGGTTTCCAGCCACTCTGCTCAACACCTGTAATATTGCATTGGGTTGTTGTGACCCAAGCACAGGATGCAGAACTTGGCCTTGTTGCAGCTCAAACAGTTAGCCACAACCCATCAATCCAGCCTGTCTAAATGCAGGCCTGTAGGGCCTCTCTACCCTCAAGCAGATAAACACATTCCCCCAGCCTGGTGTTGTCAACAAACTTACTGAGAGTGCACTCAATCCCCTTGTTCAAAGTAAATATCAATAAAGGTTTTAAAGAGGAGTGGCCCAAATATTGACCCCTGGGGAACACCACTGATGATTGGCCAACAATAGGATATAACTCCATTCACCACCATGATTTGAGTCCAGCCATCCAGCCAATGTTTAATCCAGTAGAGCATGTACCTGCTCTAGCCATGGGAAGCCAGTTTTTGCACAAGAATGCCATGGGAAACAATGTCAAAGGTTTTACTGAAGCCCAGGTAGAAAATGTCCACAGCCTTTCCCTCGCCCACTCTGGTGTCAAACTTTGATTAACAACAAGCGAGTTGGCTCAAAAGAGTTGGCCTTCTCAGCAGGATGGAAGTTGTACATTCTAGAGTAAAATGTTAAGATGTAAAAATATGGAAACGACTTAGGAAAATCATTCTCTTGGGATGAAAGACAAGGACTGTCTTGCTTCCAGTGGTCACTGCTGCTGCCCTGCTTCTGGCTCAATGATTTGTGTGGTTCTGAGACGAACTGAGGAACCTAGTCCACCTGAAAAGTAACAGAGTCATAACACTACCCACAAAGGACCATTACCAGCAAGACCAGTTCTCTGAGCTGCGTTTTGAGACAGCTCATGGAATTGCATGTGTCTGTCACAAAAAACCTCTTGAGTCTGAAGTACCAGCATCAGGCAGGCAGTGGAGGTGGTACCATCCCTTGTCTTTATAGAACTAGTGCCTGAATAATTAAAACAATATTTAATTTTTCATAATTTTTAGAATGTTATCCTATTCTTTGTCAACACTGAAATATCAGCTGTTCTTTTAAGGGATCATTGCTTGGCAGCACCAGAGCTGCACTGTTTTTATTTTCAGCAAAAACATTTCAGTACAATACTGAGACAAAGAAAACATTCTGCAAGCACCTATTTTCAGATAGATAAATTATCCTTGTGAAAACTGCTTGTAGCTTATAAAAATAATCTTACTTCTGCCCAAAACTATTTTACTAATTGTTCAGTGTTTCCATACAGTATTTGTCATGAGGACTATAGAATCATCAGGGATTGGAAGGGACCTCGAAAGATCATCTAGTCCAATCCCCCTGCAACAGCAGGATCACTTAGACCAAGTCACACAGGAACACATCCAGGTGGGTTTTAAATTTAAAAATAAAAATTTAAATCCAGGTGAGTGTCAGGAGGATGGAGCCAGGCTCTTCTCAGTGTCGTCTAGTGATAGTACTAGGGGCAATGGTTGTAAGCTGGAACATAAGAGGTTCCATATAAATATCAGAGTGATATTTATATCACTTCACAGTGAGAGTAATGGACCATTGGAACAGGCTGCTCAGAGGGGTTGTGGAGTCCCTTTTACTGGAGATGTTTAAAACCCGCCTGGATGAGTTCCTGTGTGACTTGGTCTAGGTGATCCTGCTGTGTCAGGGGAATTGGCCTAGATGATCTTTCGAGGTCCCTTCCAATCCCGAATGATTCTATGATTCTATGAAATGATTTAGACATAACTAAAGAACCTGAGCTACCCATCATTATATATGGGTAGCATATGGATAGCTTCAGTAGTCATAGGGTACATTAATGTAACTGAAATGCCTCTCAAGTAGCTTTTAATGAGGTTCTCTAAGCTCCAGCATCTCAGGAACTCTTTGAAACAGCCCAGTATGGATTAGTACCTGAGGAAAGCCATGAGCTTTGCCAGCCACTACTTAATTGTAGCAGTAGATCAAATAAAGCTTTAGGCCATTAATCATTTACTTCTGAGCTTCCCAGTGTGTGCTTGAGAGGAAACACTCTGAAGTGCTCCTGAGTGGACTTCATAGGGCTTCTTGTAGTAATTACTGTCTTACTTACAATTTCTAGGAAGACAGAGAAGGCAGAGCAATTCCTGAGTTGGCGAGAATGCTTCCTCTGTGGCTCTGGAAAAGACAGTATTAAAGGGCTCATTACGACTCATCTCTGTCTTGTCAATCTTTCCCAGCTCCCTAGCTCTTCCTTCTTTTTACAATTTTTGCTTTCAATGTTGATGTTTCTGGGTATGGCATCTTTTTCAGTTCACAGAGACTTCCCTTCTTCCACACTGGGCATGGGCTCCCACATTCATCTCTTAGGACCATCAAGTCCCAGCTTTTACACAGTAATGTCTGCACAGATGTTAGTCCATGGTCTGAGGTATGGAGAGTGACTGCCTGTCTTCCAGTTCTGCCCCAATGTCAGAGCTCCCACAGGAACCACACAAGGACTCCTTTAGAGATCGAAGAGCTGGATTTAGGTTCTAAATTGCTGTTGCAGTTTGAGAACTGCCAGAATTTTCAGAGGTGCTTTCATGAAGAAGAAAAGTTGTGGTGTTTTCAGGGGGAACCCTTCCCTCAGTTGCCCGTCCTGGGGGAGGTGACACTACCCTGGAGCCTTCCCCGGAAGGGTCTGTCCTGGGACCTGCCCCGGAAGAGCTGGCTGGGTCAGCCTATAAAAAGCAGGGCAGGGTCTTTGTTCGGGCCCTTTCTGGGGGCTGTGGCTTTAAAGGGGGTACCCACCCCCTCACACACCGCCCGTTCCCGGGGCGGTGGGAGCCGCGGCTCCGAGGGGGACCGCGGCTCCCGAAGCAGCCACGGCCCCGGCCTGACCCCACTGCCGGCGCGCACCTGCCGCCGCGCGGTCCGGAAGCGACCCCGGCCGCAGCTTGCCGCAGGTGCGCGGCCCCTAAGCGGTGCCGCCGCCCCATCCTGGCGCCAGACCGGAGAAGCCGCGGACGCCGCCGCCACCCAGGCCCGAAAGCGGCTCCCCCGCCGCGGCAGCGCGGTGCCGCCGCTGCTCGCCGCCGCACCACGCTCGGACAGGAAGAGTAAGACTGGTGCAGGTTTGCCAGCGCGACCCCCCACCATGGACAGCCTTCAGCTTCCCGGTGAGCTGGGCTACTCCTCTGCCCCCTGGAGCTGAGACAGGAGAGGGAGAAGAGAGGAGAAGATCTTTGGAAGACCCTCTTGGCCAGGTCTGAGATGAGACTAACCAATTACATTAGTTAGTATGCTAATGGGACACAACAAAGATAAAGCAAAGAAGCTTCAAAAACCACTTATATAATTCACAGGCAAACACTAAACAGAACTCTGGGGAAAACAACAATTCACTTGATGTAAAAACCTGAACACAAAAACATACAGAGATTAATCCCATGTTCTTACATAACTGGGCCAAGATAGTATCTCCACCCTTTCAAAAGGAAGAGACTTCCAGCAATTCTTTTTCCCTCTGGAAATGTGGAGTCTGTTTAGTCCGTGCATACATCCCTCAGCAGCAGTGGGCCTCTTAAGGTCAAGCTTCTTGTTTCTAAGCCAGACTTATGTTTCTAGTGTGCCTTTCCTCTGTTGATCTCTGAAGAGATAATTCACTCTCTCTCCCTTCACCATTTTCCAGGATGAGACGGCTGTCGTGTCCAACCAAGTGCCACGTGCATCTTCTCTGAACACAGATGAAAAGTGAAGAAAAAGCAGGAAACAGAAAGTGGGAAGCTCCAAACCAGTTGTACTGGATTTGCAAAGTGGCAACACCTGTTTCTCCTTGCAATAGCAACTTACCAATGCCTCGGGCAAGCACCCCTGCTCAAATTCAAACCACAAGTTCACCTGCTACCTGGAAGCAGCATCTTCACTGGTCATGGAACAGCCACTGCCTTAAAAACTTGTAAGTATGATAAGCTGTTACTGTAAGACTTTCCTTATTTCTCTAAGCCTTACGTTGAATCACAGCACAATATTCATATAAGAAAACTCATTCAGGTGGGCTACACACAGAGTCATTATGACCTTGGTGAGGTCACATTCAATATTCAGCTAGTTTTTTCAGATCAATGTACTAAGCAATTCTACAGTAGGTCTACCTGTGCCGCAGACTCTTCTGAAGTCAACTTATTGACGAGCAACCCTGGGAGTCCCACCACATAGTAAATTTAACGCACAGCTGCTTAAAACCCTGGAAAATGTGCTGTGGGAGCAGTCTTTGAGTTCAGAAAGTTTTTAAAATGTGTTATGAAATTTCCTTGACAGTGAGAGCAGTGCCTAGACGCAGCAACCTGCAAGGTCCAAATGACCTTGTTGCATGGCCTTACTGTAGCAAAGTAGTGAAGAATGTGACAGCCTTTCTTTCATATGGTTATGATTCTTGGGGTTGTGAATAGTCCTCTGCTGTGATTATCATCCTAGCTAATTTACTTTGAGTTTTAGTGTTGGACAACTCTAGCCTGTCGTGGTTTGTGTTAGAACAGAATTCATTCTATGCAGTGTTTTTGCTTTCATGCTTGGTCCCTTCTAAGTCACTGCACTTTCTGAAGGTAACAGCATGTTTGTGCAGACAGTGTCTGCTTCTGCAAGCAATAACACTTGGTGTTTACAGTAACTACAAAGGGTTGGTATGCAGAAAGGCTTTTAAGCATTTTTCTTCTCTTGCTTGTACTTGCTTTTGTGAGAACCAAGGACACTTCTAAATCCTGTCTACCACATTGGGGTGCATTAAGTAAGAGGCTGCACCTGTAGGAGGAACAGGTAGGGCAAGTGACCTTAAAATAATCAACAGCATACTCCATCCCATATACATTTTACTGAGCATAAAGCTGGGCAATGACAAGTGTTAGTGCACTGCTGTTTGGCTTCTCCTCCCTCTTTGCCCCTTTGCCCACTTGTCTTGTTGTCCTCCTCTTCAGTGGTTGTCATCTGAGGAGGACTCTGTTCTCTCTTTGGTCCAAATCCATGCATTTCTGAATCCAGCTCCTAAGTCCATCTCCTGTTTGCCGCTGAGTCCAGTCTGGGACTTCCCCAGCATCTCTATCAGTGGTGATGGTAATGTAATTGCTAGCAGGGAGGTCAGGTTTGCTATTGTTTTTTTTTATTTATTTCATTTTATTATTAAAACTGATTTCATTTTTTTAAATCCATAAGTCCCTCTCCCTTTTACCCATTCTTTTTGCCTTTGAGGGAGGCAGAGAGACTAACAGAGAGCTTCTGTCACTTGTTGAGGCCAGCCCAGCCTCAACTCATGACATAACCCAATAACTTGTGCACCCAACAGTCTGACAGATAAGAGGATCACATTTCACTGGTGGCAAGGGCAGTCACAGACAGGGTCTGTGGTGCTTGGCTTATGACCACGCACTGGAAAGGTCCAGAAATTGTACACTGTCACACAGTGCAGTCATCTATGCTGCAGCGTTGTTAGTACAGCTCTGACATGGTCCTGGCTGAAGTTTGAGCTCATGGCAGACTGCACTTTTCAACAGTTCATGAGCATCATCTGAAGGTTATCATGATCAGAACCAATACCCATTGGTGTAAGAAGAGCTGTTAGGATCCCAGAGCAGCCCTCAAAAGCGGATTCCGGTTCCCCAGATGTTGAATGTGCTCAGTACATAAACAGTCTGTGCTCCTGGCAAATGCTGTGCAAGGTAAAATTGTGACATTTGTCTATATATTGCACATACTCATCCTCTACTCACAGAAATAGTCCCTGAGAGAGTTGTGCATGTCTCTTGGTCACAGCACAAACTGAACTGACTGACCATAACATAGGATCCCACAGGCAGCTCCCACTTGATGTTGTCTGTTGCACCACCTGCATGGCCTCATGTTTATCTTAGAGTGGAGCAGCAAGTTCTCATGTGAATATATAGTTGTCTGATGGTAGAAATAGCAAATACAATTCTTTTTGTATTCTATAATAAATCCCAAACCCAAACAGACAGTGCATCTTTCAACAACTGGGGTCTGTACCATATGCCCTGAGCAGAGGTCTGCCCAACACCGCACAGCTCAGGTTTCTCAGCACCTAAAGAGATACAAGATCATCTGTGTTTTTAATCCTCCTTGGGTTAGTTCAGCAAAGGGTATTTTAAGCAGTATGTTATGGAGTTGAGTGCCTTTCTTACATGGATGAAAAAGTACACTAGCTACAGTCTCTTACACTAAATGGTAGCAAAATACCCTGAGGCTGAGCCCAAAGATGTTTCTGAAGCAGTGTGACTGATGAGAAATATAGTTCAAAACATTTTCAGCTTTAGAGTTACTTCTCCACAACAGTCTAGGACTTTGTGACTTTGCTCATCACTACTGCAGTTACTCCCATTTCATCCAGAAGCATAAGAAAATGGGTTGTATCAAAACAAGAATAGAATATAAAATACACCTTCAGTGCTGCATGAGAAAGAGAAACTTCAAGCTTAAAACAAAAAGTTTCTTCTGCCCTTATTTTATTCCTTTCAAAGCTTCTCTGTATTGTAAAGCAGCCGATAATGTACTTTAGCACTGTATGAGTTTGAAAGGAAAGTCCTTCACTGGATGTTAATCTCTCAACTCTGCTTTTCATTTCACAACAACACAGGAAAACAACCATAACTTTGACAGAACCTTGAAGTGGTTCTGCATAATTCAGAAGTAGGTGTTTTCTGAGTGTTCAAATCACTCTTTCTAACAACCTTTTAGCTCCAACGTTAGGCTATTGCTGAAGTGCCTTGTTGCTGTATAGTAGACCCTTACATCAGGCCTCTAAATTTATCCTCCCTTTATCGACTGAATCTGTTACTCAGATGTTTCTGATAGCTACTGCTCTTTTCTATTCAGAAGGTGACAAATGAAAAGTTTCAAAAGACAATTACGTTTTGACTTGGTGATCCTGTCAAAGCTGACTCTTGAGCTCTGTTTCTTGGCTTAGAAATCACAGACCAGTTCTCTTGAGCACAGCATCTGGACATTAAAAGAACAGTTATTTATTATTGGTTGCAATCAGTTGTCCTTGTTAGTCATTCATGGATTTCATAACTCGTGAAGCAGATAGGCTGTACCGTGGTGAATTGTGTTGCATTCTTGCCATTTTCAAATTAAGAAAAATAGGAATGTATGGCTACTTGGGGCATCACAAACCTAGTCTTACGGCCACTGTACTGAAAGGCCAAACAGAAGTAGCCAAACTCTTCCATTACTTGTTGACTTCCCCTGCCTTTTTAATCTTTGGTTTATTTGTTTTAACTGGAATACTGTGTGGTTTCTCCACTGTAATTTTAGCTAGCCCTTGATTACCTGAGTAAATTAGTTAACGACGCTTGCTTATCACCTTCTCAGTGCAATTACCAGAATTCTGCAGTTTCAAGTCATGTCTCATGAATCTGTGTTCATGATTACAGCATACTGCTAATAAATGTTAGGGGAGGATGTATGGCACAGCACTGCTTATGCACGTGTACAGCAGCTCCCACTTAATGCAGTTGAGCTTACACGGTTTTATTGCTTACCGCATGCTTTGCTAGTGATAAATGGCAGCCATTTCTCACTGCTGCAGCCAAGAACAGAGATTAAAACTCCAGATACCAATCTGATCTCACAGGTCACAGCTTGTCTGTGTAACCCATTTTACGTTGTAACTGATAGCAGTAAAAGGTCTTTCATCAACCTTGTTTATTTATGTCTGTGATTTGCAGTGGTGGTGATTTATGGAGCACCTGTAATTGCAAGTGCACACCTCTCATGAAAATGCAGTGCATAGCTGGAAAAAAATGACCTTGTGGGAGGGAAAGATATTAAAAGTCTAGAGTGAAAGAAGAAATACAAACGATAGGATAATCCAATGAGAGAGCAAATCTATATAAAACCAGGGAAGAGCGGTAATTAGAAGAGGAAAATAGAGGACTGGAAAAAATTCAGAGCAACTGTTTTACATTGTTTAAAGTTTAAAAAGCTCTGTTTATGTAGTCATCTGTGTTCTCTGGCTTGCTAACATTCATCTGGCTACATGTTAGAAAGCTGAGAAGCTTTGAGGTCGTAGAGTTTGAATTTGCAAATTTAATGTGGTGAAGAATAAGGACTTTATACCGTAGAAAACACAAAATACCATTTTAATAGGGAAAACCAAAGTCTGCATATTAACAAAGATGCTGAAGATGTAGCCAGGGATGCAGCACAGATAAATAAAATAAACATATGAAGGGTTTAAATACAATAAACATGTGAAGGGTTTAATATCTATATAAAAATAGATTTTTATATAAAGATGTGTATCTATATATAAAGCCTTACAGGAAGATATTTAAATATCTCAACATCTTACTAAATACAAGGCAGAAAGATTACAGGATTGCATCAGGACTCCCATGGGAAGAAGATACCAAGCCAGAAGAGCTCATTTATTTTAGCGGACGCTGAGATAATAAGATTAAATGACAAGTACCTGAAAACAGTCAGATTCCAATTAGACCTAAAGCAAATGTTTGTAACAATGAGATTGATTACTCATTGCAGAAAACCTCCAGGGGAAAACAAGAGGCCTTTCGCTGTTTCCAGAATGCTGTTACCTAAGACATACATTATCTAAAAATATAGACACATGCTACAAGACTGCATCCTGGGGCAAGTGGGGTAAAAAATTACAGTAAGCTAATAGATAGAAAGCTCAATGGGATGATCCAACAGACTTTATGGCCTCTTAGATCAAAGTAACTATTATCTGAAAATTAGTTCCTGTAGAGCGATATTCAGTGTTTGTATTTGCTTAGTTCCCTACCCTGAAAGCAGCCCTTTCCTCAGAAAGCACAGTAAGGTCATGGCAAACTCCTTCCTCCCTTTTTAGTCTGGACAGTTCAGAGGTTGATGTCGCATTCTTACGACTTTTAGATTCTGCCTTCTCCCTGTTTTCATCATTCTGTACTTGCTGCCCCAGAAGCCAAACGTGTCTCAGGTAGTTAATAAGCATCCATAGGTTGTCTCTGAAGCCAAGGAAACCTTTGCCTCTGATACCCTCCTGAAAAGAGATAGACATCTGAGAGGTGAAGGAACTGTAGCTGTTTCAGAAGAGTCCTTATCTGCAAAAGAGCCCAGGCCAGTAAGTATTCATTTGTTAGTCAGAAAAAAAAAGTACCTTCTGTTTATCTCTACCCTCCAGACTGCCGTTGTGGTACTGATAAGACAGCTAGAAATAAACCTTTCTCAATGCAGAACAGACTATTGGAGACAGTACTTACAGAACTGTTTCATTTACTGAATTGAAATCTCCTTTTAACATCTAACATGGGTTTTCAGACTTCTATTTTTCATACTTGCTTAGTACAATAAGGAGATTTTACCTTTTTTACCAGATTTTTAGTGTTTCATATTTTATTTTTGGACAACAATACATTATACCCTTTAAGACTGCAAAGAATTTTCTTGGTGGTCCTTTTGCATCATATACTTGTGCACTGCTGACACATTTACATCTGATTCTTGCACTGGTCTCAGCATTGGGCTGATGGAGACATGGGATCCCACTGTTTCAGGGCAATTAAAGAAGCCCTTGGAGCCAGCTGAAATAGGACATAAACATCATTGCTTTTCCCTTCTCTTGTAGCTAGTCTCCTTTTTGTCAAGTTAATCTCAGTATCCTTTTTGAACATAGTAATGATGAGAATGACCCGATGTATATGACCTGCAGCCCCATCAGGCAGGGCCAGCTCTTGGTAGTCTACTTTAAGCACTTCTTCAGGGTCTCTCCACAATGTATGATGTCAACATGGTTATTTGGCAGTCCCAGAGTAAGCTCTTTCACCAGAGACAGTCTAGACAATGCTGAGCATTTTAAATGTGTGCAAACAGCCCCCTTTTAGGGAAACCAAGGCTGCTGGGCACCTGCTCGGGAAAGCCCGGACACGTCTCTTTGTGTGCCTATGAGACAGTAATGTACTAAGTTTTAGAAAGGTTATTTAGACACTCTAATTAACCAGCTGGTTACCTCTGTAGCTTATTCTGAGTCTCCTGACTGGTTACCTCTGGTTAACTCTGTCACCTCTGCAGCTGATTGGAGTCTCCTTCTCTGGAGACCTTTAATATCTGCCTGAATATGTTCCTATGTGACTTGGTCTAGGTGATCCTGCTGTGGCAGGGGGATTAGACTAGATGATCTTTTGAGGTCCCTTCCAGTCTCTAATGTTCTGTGATTCTGTGGTTCTGTGATTCTTCCCTCACATTTATTGGCACAACACAAGAAAATCTTTTGACATCAGGAGAGTTTTTGCTGTGATTTACATTCACATAACCTACAGAAGATCAACTCCTCCTCTTTTTACATGATACTCTTTCTCAGTTGCTGCTTTTAAAATATTCAGAATCTGGAGAAATTGAGATCGAGATACTTGAAACAGAATTCCTAATTTATGACTTTATGAAATGTCTTCCTTGTGTGACGACAAAATTTACTTTCCCATGAAAGAGGATTTTCACTAATAATCAAAATTAATACATAAAACTTCTTAAAATCTGAGAGTCTAATTTCAGGTAGCTGTAATGTTAAGTTAATGAAATACCCTAGTGTTGTAGAGTGTGCACCACAACAAGCAAACATACTGCCTTTTTAGAGAGTTAGTTTAATTTTTCTCTGGAATTATGAAGACAAATTGCTACTTTGTGGTTGGTCAGAATACCCTCTCTAGATTCTTTGTGCCCTGTGGGAATGTTACAGTGCAAACAGCCTGCTCCTGTAAGCACTGATGAAGGTAGTTCATAGTAGGAAACAATATCTGTGAATATTTGGAGCAAATAAATACTTTTTTTTTCAATGACTATATATGACTCCTTCCAGAAAGTCAGGCTGAGGTTTTCAAATGTAACGTAAGGCTCTTACAGGAATATGACAGTAGGCAAGAATCAGAATACATGAATAGGTATATAGCAATCTTCCTGGCAGAGCAGCAGTTCATCTTATTGAACAGCCTACCTCAGGCAAAGAGCAACACTGCATTATTCAGACAGGCACAACCTTCCTTTCATGTGTGCACCGTGTGACTACAGAAAGTGCTGCATCCCATTTCCCACCGTGATAGTCATCAGTGGCATCTAAATCTTGTAGTCCACGTATAGAAAGTGCAGTATGTCTGTACTGAAAATTTATCTTCTCTTGCAGACACCTTTGAAGTTTATGTCCTCTTGTAAGAGAAGGGCACATTTCATTTTATACTGGGGCCTAGAGACAAAGTCAGCCTCAGGAGGTGCCTTTTTCCCCTCCTTTGATTATAGACAGACTTTCTTACCAAGGTAGTTGAGATGAACACCATCTCTTGTGAACAGTTTGTATCTGGAGGCAAATCATTGTATACTTTTTTACAAGTCTAAACAGTCTGTGGTATCTTATGGTAATAAGTAATATAGATTCTCTATTGAGAAATAACTCTATTACCAGTTTCCCATGTGCAGATGCTTGGGGCTCGGTTCTGATACGCTCATTAGGCTTATGTCTGGTTTTGTCTTTGGCTTCAGCTGAAGTCTGTTCAAGCTTTTCATGCACTTTCTACATCTGTGCAGGTCAAAGACCATTGCTGCTTTCTTCTAAAACCTAGGAAAAGGGCACCGATAGCTTGCCCCTGTGCTCCCAGAAAGTCCATTGTCCCTGGATTTTAACACCACCACATATTTAGCAGTAGTTGGGCCGAGTTTTTCCTGCAACACTCGATTAGTTAAAGAAGCCAGGTTGCTTGCTACAAATACAACACTGACTTCTTTTAGACCCAAGGTCATTGCATCGTTACAAGAAATGTCAGAGCTGTGCTAGGAACACAATTATTTCTGTTTACTGCTGTTACAGAACTGGGCTCACAACGTGCTCAGCCACAGGGAAAAAAATCCAAAACCTCCAAAATATTAATTACAGACTTTAATGAAAGCATACAGAAGACTTGAAGATTAACCAAGAAAACAATCCCTGTTCTGTAACCATGGAAGAAATTCTAGTGGCAGGGAGCTTAGCTGCTTTTGACGAGGAGGGAAACAGACGTCCTAATTAACAGTGCAGTTAAAGAAAGGTGAGCAGCTTGTTGCCAGACATAACCACAGGGAAAACTGTAACTGCTGTAATGAAGAGTTATTTACCCAGTCAGTGAAACCAGGCTGAAGGGTCTGAATAACAGTGGTCTGAGAATAGGAAGCTACCACTATGGCTGCTGGAAGCTGTTTCCTCTCTTATTCCTGAGGACCATGGGGTGATGCAGGCAGTGGACTGAAGGTCTTCTGTACTGTATGTGCAGTAGTGGGCACCGAGCTTAGATCTTATCCCTGTGAAATATGAGACAGTCCTGTCCAGCACTGTGATGTGCTGGAAACTTAAACATCACATAGTGCTGGCCACAAAGGTTGCCCCTCCTCATGAGGCCTGTCTGCTAACATGCTCAGTCAACAGGGCTGGGGAATCCGTAGTAGCCAGACAAGGCAAAAAACCTCTTCATACACCTTTGGCTACTGACTTCTAACATGCCTCAGCAGAGGTGTTCCTACAAAGGAGACTGAGGGGTGACCTCATTAATGTCTATAAATGCGGAAAAAGTGGGTGTCAGGAGGGTGGAGCCAGGCTCTTCTCGGTGGCATCCAATGATAACACGGGGGAAATGGGTGTAAGCTGGAATATGGGAGGTTCCACATCAGTATGAGAAAGAACTTCTACACACTGAGGGTGACAGAGCACTGGAAGGGGCTGCCCAGAGTGGATGTGGAGTCTTCTTCTCTGGAGACATTTAAAACCTGCCTGGATATGTTCCTGAGTGACTTGGTCTAGGTGATCCTGCTGTTGCAAAGGGATTGGTCTAGATGATCTTTCAAGGTCCTTTCCAATCCTTAACATTCTGTGATTCATGGGATCTGCATAAAACAGTAGAATGGCTGGCAGGAGACAGCTTGAGCTGAGCTGGGTGTTCTATTACTGTTGTTTAAGCTTTCTGTAAAGCAAGTGCTGGGTGAGAGAGAACTCTAACCTTGTACAACACTCAAAGCCTTTAACTGGAGCATAGCGGTAATGGCACCTGCTCACAGCATCCATCAATCTAATCTGTAAGTACCTCCATCATTTCAGAACACAGTTACACTCGTCTCCTAAAAGTATATTATTTTGTTGAGTGATGAATGGCATTGTGAACTATTATCTGTAATCAGTACCCTTTATTGCCAAGCTCATTAAATTCCTGACAAATCTAGTGTTGACAGCATTTTAATTTTGCTTTATTGCCTCATTTTATCTCACCAATTCCTGCCTCTGCTTTACAGCTAATAAAGAAAGACAGCAGAACTGCACCATGCTTGAGAATCAGAAAAAAATAGGTATTCAGCTTTTTAAAAGTCTCTGATTTAGGCCATAGGAAAACAGCAGGTACCAGACAATGCATGCACTGAGAAGGTGATTAAAGTTTAATAAAACTGTCAAGTGAAATAAACCAATCTCCCTGCAAAACATTCTGTTTACCAGGTGCCTGGAATTTAGCTGTTAAAAAATTCTCTTTCAACAGCCTGTTTATATGTGCAGCAGACTAAGGCTGTGGCTGCCAAGTCACAATTTTGGCTGGTTGGGTTTTTTTCCCATGATCTGTTAAAACTTGGTAATAAAAAAGGCTGCTAAAACAACACATTCGGAAGCCACTATAGCAAGTGCTATAGAGAAGAAATGAATTATTAATTAATTGCTACAAACACATTCCTATCTTTTACTACCCATGTTAGGCTTCATAGCCCAGTCTTTCACCAATGTCTTCACAGAAGAGGGTCTGGTTTCACCTTCTGGTGAAGGGCTTGGAGAATAAATCTTATGAGGAAAGACTGAAAGAGTTGAAGCTCTTTAGTTTGAAGATGAGGAGGCTGAGAGGAGATCTCAATCACTCTCTACAACTACCCGAAGGGATGTTGTGGAGAGGTTGTTGTTGGTCTCTTCTCACAAGCAGTTAGTGATAGAACAAGAGGGAATGGGTTCAAGTTACAACAGGGTAGGTCTAGACTTGATATTAGGAAGAATTTCTTCACAGAAAGGGTGGTCAGGCACTGGAATGGGCTTCCCAGGGAGGTGGTTGGGTCGCCATCCCTGGATGTGTTTAAAGATCATTTGGATGAGGTGTGAAGGGATATGGTTTAGGGGTGAACTTGTAAGGCAGGTAGATGGTTGGACTCGATGATCCCAGGGGTTTTTCCAACCAGAGTGATTCTGTGGTTCTCTACCTGTCTGGTACTGTGTATCAGTTGACAGAGCTTTCCAGAAATGTTTTCCATGTGCATGTGATTACACAAAATCCAAGGTGGTGAGGAATTAAACACATACGTGCCATGTATAAAACCTATCAGAAACAACCTTTCACCCAAGTTCAGCACAGAACTCTATTAGGATTACTAATTGTTATGCTGCACAGTAACTTGTTTACAGTTTAAAGATTTTTTTAAAAACAATTCCAGATTTTTTTGTATTCTCTATAGAGCTGTAGGCAAGTTAATACACAGATTCACCAGTGATGTAATCCTGTGGTTCAGCCCGATGTGTCAGCGTGGGTGCTCTATGTCAAACCTTTCCTCTGTGTTCTCCAGAAGCCTCTCCGAAGAAAACAGGTCAAAGAACAACTTGAGTTTCTTGAAAGCTGGGATGTTCCCAGAGGATTCACAGTTGCTTTAATGAGAACATCACCTCATCTCTTGCAAGGTTTTGCAGTGCAGAGCGCATCAGCTCCCTGACTCAGAGGCAATCCTGACTGACAGGAGAGAGAGACCTTGAGTAATGAGGAAATCATTATGCTCTGACACTGCCATGAGTTAAAAAGGCAGGCTGACTCTCAGAAAGACCAGCTTTTTGGGGAGCTGCTTTGGAAACCTCTAAGTGGCCTTGAGAGAGGTGAAATGTCCCATTGAACAAATCTGTGCATCTCCCAGCAGAGCAGACTCCTGCTTTTCTCTGATATCAGAAGCAGCCAGAAATACCCATCCAGGCTGATGCTTGCCACATAGGAAATTAAAAGAAGGGCTTAAAGCTAAATCTACAATGGCTTTTGTATCACGGAGCTGTCTGAGATACTGTGTCCTCTTCCCTCAGTTTTCCCGATGGTTGTTATTCTTCATGTTTGCTACTTATTTTAAATTGTATTGCAAAGCTCTTAGGAGGAGGCTGAACGTCTCTGTGTGTGAATTTTGTGTTCCAGGTGCAGGACCACTAGGTTTAGGGGGACAGTAATAGGCACACATATATACACATATACACATATATACATACACACATTAAAGAGCTGACTTAATAAGGCAGAATTTCCTTCCCCAGCAAAATTCTTCTAGAAAATTTGTGTTCAAAAGAAAGATAGCAAAAATATGCAAATGTAGAAGGTCACATGGATGTCAGCAAAGCTTGCATTTTTCATTTTGCCATATTTTCTCTGTGCTTGTGAGAAGAGGTGTGAATTTATACAAAGCTTTATTTAGCATGGGGTGGTGAGAACTGGAAGGCTTTATGAAAACACCATTTACAATGTTATCTGAAGGCTTCTGTTGTATCACAGAATCACAGAACATCAGGGGTTGGAAGGGACCTTGAAAGATCATCTAGTCCAATCCCCCTGCCAGAGAAAATTGCACAGGAACGTAAGCAGGTGGGTTTTAAATGTTTCCAGAGAAGGATGTTTGACTTTCAAAACTGCAAGCAGAGTTTTTGCAGCTCTGCAAACAGAAGGGGTTTGGAGCTTTCAGGTTTCCAGCTCCTCTTGCTTCCTTTCACTTTTCCACTGTGTTCAGAGAGGACGCATATGGCACTACACTGAGCTCCCTTGCCCTGGGAACATAGTGAATGAGAGAGGGTCTAGCACCATCAGTGCAATGATGGTTTCTTCTGAATTCCATGGTTTGCTGAGAGTTCTTCCCTCATTCTTGACCCTAGGAATCGGTGTGGTGGGAATGGCAGACAGTTGTGGAAGCACATGGAACAGAGAACTGGACTTTAAAATGCCTGCTGATGCTGAGGGATGTGAGCATGGACTGAATGGACTCCACAGTTCCTCACGGAGCAAGAACTGGTAGAAATCTCTTCCCTTTGAGGGGTTGGAGATTGCAGTTTGTCTCAGTTACATAAGAACATGTGATTAATATCTGTTTTATCTTTTTGTGGGGTTTTTATGTGGAGTGAGTTAAATGTGTGTTAGTTTTCCCTAACTTGGGTTAGGGTTTTTTGCCTGTAGTTTACATCTGGTTTTTAACCCTCCTTGTTTTTAGTTTTTTTCAGGCCATTAGTACATTAACTAAATTAAACAGTTAGTTTTGTCTCAGGTTAACACCCTTGATAGGTTCTAAAGATAATTAAATAAACTGCATTTTTTTCCCCTTGCACTTGGCTTTTACTAATATTCCCAACATATACTGTACAGCTATTTACAGCAAAAGTTGAAACTTCTGTGCTCAGAGTGCTGTCTACAAGAGGAGTGGTCATTCCTTAAGTCTTGATCTGCATCACCTCATGGGCTCAGAACAACCCTCAGGCAGGAGATGGGTCCCTCCATGAGGTAGAGAGTGCTGATGGGATTATTTGAATTCTCTGTGGTGGGAAAAAGCAGATCAACGTGCTGATAAGGCTGCCAGAACCAACTTGCCCAGCGTAACTTCATTCTGTGAAAGTGAGATGCTGTGCCTCTGGGAGAACTGCTGCCTGCAGACTCCTCCAGAAGCTCACAGGAGATTCTGACAAGCAACCTGCAGGCTCAGGATCTTTTGTTTACCCGTGATCCTGAAGAATTTGTCACTTCTTACCTTCTCACTGATAGAGATATTCTGAATAGAAATCTATATCAATAGCTGCAGACAGAATTCTTTTCCTGCAAATCATTTGCTGCTGGTTTGCCAGGAGGATGAAGCAAACTGCCCCAGCATCATGTTTACTCCGCACATTAGCCCCACATACCCATTTAATCCACAAACTCATGCACACAACATTCTCTTAGACTGACCTTTGTTGATATGAAGGAGGATGGAAGATGCCATATCTCCTTCTTGTTCTTTCCTCACTGTTAGAACAAAAGGTTTTATTCTTGTTACCTCCCTCTGATGAGCAATGAGAGATCAAAGAAAAGCTGAGATGTAACTGAAAAAGAAAACCAGCTGACTGCTGCAGAGCAGTGGCAGGTAGACAAAGCTGGTGGGGTGCCCCACAGCACATCCCTCTGGGCCTAATGGCTGCAGTAAGTTGAGAGAAGAAATAGCAAAAAGGGTGTTTCTTTCTGGTGTCCTTTGATCTTTGATTTTGCATTCACCAGATACCTTCTGTGGTGCAGAAATCTGTATCTAATTTTTCTCAATCTATATGTTTTATTCACTTGTGTATTTTTATTTATTTAGTCTCTGAAAATGAGTTTGATCATTCTGTTTCCAAGAAACTGTTACTACAGTTAGGAAGCTCTGCATAGCTTTTAGCTCTGCTGCTCTAAAATCCAAATACCCAGTGTTGTAACCTGCAGTGTCTTTTACCAGGTGAGCACAACACCTTTGTAATTCCACTGGTGTGGTACAACAGGTGCCACCACTTGTTTCTTCAGTTACACAGCTAGTTGTAGCACTGCTTATATCATCTGCTAGCAGAGCTTTGAGCTGAGTGCAGTCATTCTAATTAGGACTAGTGTACATACCAACGTGTAGAAACTCATACCGAAAGCAAACACATGGGAGGCCACTCTCTTCCACTGGTGATAGCTCTTCTCAGAAGTCTTTTGTAAGTGATTGTTTATCGAGAGGCACCTTCTCCAGGCATGTATTGACATTTTCTTACTGAACAACATAGACTATTTACATGCAGGTTCCAGGAGATGCTAGTCTCAGAAGTGAAGATAGCAATGTGTGTTGCTTCTTTACCGCCTGTGTCCAAATAATAAACAGAGACTTTGTCCAGCTTTAATTAGAAAATGGTAAAGTGGGTTTGGTTTAATTTCCAGGAGCACAGAACACTATTTCTTGGAACAAATTTAATTTATTAATACTTGAATTGTTGGCAAAGGTGATGATGTACCAAGAGTACAAAGCTGTTACTAATGGCTTCCTGGCTTAGGATTTTCTCGAAGGACAGACAAGTAAATTGAAGGTGATTGCGATGTGCAGTTTAAGCTGTAAAACAGCCTTCTAATAGGAGGTTTTATCCACTCGGTGCATTGATGACTGCTGAGACAGATAAAACTGACACATCTGGAAAACTAAAGCAATAGAAAAAGATGGTATCGTCACATTATTCATTATTACTATGCCCTTTTCTAAAGGAACCAAACCAGGAAAAACAAGATAGAGCAGAGTTTCAAAATCATTTTCATCAATGATAAGAACGTATTTCTGTAGGACATTTCATTTGAAAGAGCTTTTTGCCCAGAGATTTTAATTAATTGCATAAGCCAGACAAAGGAATCACAGAAAACTCAGCCGTTGCTGAGGAAAAGCTCACAGTGGCTCTTCAGCAAAGCTAAAGGATGAGCTGTGAATGTTGGCTTCTCCAGCTGACACACAGGCCTTGCTGCTCACACTGACTCAGACCTGCAGGGTCAGCGTAGGCAGCTGCCTCCTGGCACAGTCAGATGTACCATGGGAGGAGGATGGGAAATGCAGCATCTTTGCAGGTCGGCCTTGGCAGGGGTGAAGCGAGATGGAATTCATCAGTTTTTAAGCAGCTGCCACTGGAGGGGCTGCCACTGGAGGGGCTCCCACTGCACGCACCTGCCCACATAGCACAGTTGTACAGCTCCATGTGCATTTGCATAGCCAGCTGGGCTGGACCATCCTGCCCCCACCAGCCTGGCTGAGGCTTTCCCACCACCATCTCCTGTGCCATCCAGTGCTGTCATACACGGCAGGACAACTGCTAAGAGCCCAGCTGCTCTCAGCACAGCCAGCACTCCACATCACCAGGGCATCAGCACAACAGATGCATCACTGTTATGACAGATTTACCACCTTCCTGCAGGTTTTCAAATTAATTGGTCCTTACTGTCACTTATGTAAGAAGTGCAAAGACTCTGACAAAGAAGAAGCAGTGCCAGAGTGCCTGCCTGAACTTCCCCACCACTCCTGGACTTCCTCCAGGCTCTCCTGAGCTCCCACAGCAGCTGTACCCAGGACAGCCAGGCAGAAGTGAGGCTAGCAGCTGAGCATTAGGTCCTCATGCACTGGCCACCTTTGTTACAGCTATGGGCAGCCAGCAAACCTAAAGACATCTAATTCCTCCTAAATTATTGATCATGAGGACTTTCCCATCTGGTAGTTTTAGGAAGGCTGACATTTTAAGAGAGCAGCAAAAGCTGTGCTTTAAAAGGCTATAGCCCCAAATTGACCTAGCTGCTATTAAATTCCCACGGCAATTCACAGAGGCAAATGTTTTATTCCTCAGTGAGTGAATAGCTGTTTCTACAGGGGAAAAGAAACTGATGGGTTTTCAGGTACTGTTCTGCTGGGGCACCTCTTTGCAACTATTTGTTGTTGCAGTGCATTGGAGGCATTAGTCTGGGTCTGTTCCAGCCTTAAAGGGGAGATGAAGGAGACTCAAAGCATCTGCAAAAATACACAAAAAAACCCTGCACGTAACACATGGATTCATCATCTTCAGTTGGAGGTATCCTCCCCGCTTTGGGCTTCTGAAAGATTGAGAGACCTCATTTTCTTCTCTTCTTGGCTTCTACACAAGACCTTTCATGTGCAGAGGACACCTGCCCATAAGTTGGTGTTGCAACACACCTTAGTGCCTCTTGCGCATCTTCTTTCTATCAGGAGATTGGAACAACTTTGATTTTCTAGTGCTTCACAGTGAACTTGGGAATTGTACCTGTCTCACAGTAAAAAAAGCTCTTCAAAACTGAAACATCAACACAAACAAGGAATGAATGTTGTTTACTGTTAAAAAATAAAAAAGAGGGGGTTTTTTGAAAGCAATCTGACAGAAAAGGACCTGGGGGTTCTAGTTGACAAGAGGCTGAATCTGAGCCAGCAGGGTGGCCAAGAAGGCCAATGGCATCCTGGCCTGGATCAGAAACTGTGTGTCCAGCAGGAGTAGGGAGGTGATTGTCCCCCTGGACCCAGCACTGGGAAGGCTGCACCTTGAGTACTGCAGGGTCCAGTTTTGGGCTTCCCAGTACAAGGGAGACATCAAGGTGCTGGAGCAAGTGCAGAGGAGGTCAATGAAGCTGGGAAAGGGCTGGAGAATCAATCTGATGAGGAGAGATTGAGAGAGTTGGGGCCATTTGAGGAAGAGGAGACTTAGGGGAGACCGCATTATCTGAAAGGACATTGTAGAAATGTTGGTGCTGGTCTCTTCTCACAGGTCATTAGCAATAGAAGCAGAGGGAAGGGCTTCAAGCTTCAGCAGGGTGGGGTTAGGCTGGACATGAGAAAGAAATTCTTACCAGAGAGAACGGTCAGTCTAAAAACACTTTTTATACATTCTCTGCTTTCATACCAACCAGATAAAAATAGCTATGGGAGTTACTACTTTTTTTGAAATGGTTCAAATAAAACAAGAAAAACTGTTTGAGCCACTTAATTAACAGTCCTTGACATCAGGACTCATCATTCTGCACTTAGAGATCTGCATTTTCATTCAGATAGCTTTTGAAAATGCTTTATGCAGTAAACAGCAGTAGAACAATTTCCTATTGGGTAAATTTGTTTTGAATGTTTATTGAATTTAAAGCATTTTACAAGTAAAAAAATGTTGGAAAGAATGTCTTCAAATATATATGTCTTACAGAACCACTGAGCCTGAAAAAGAGATCATCAAGCCCAGCCTATGACCTAACATCACCACAATCACATAGACCATGGCAGTAAGTGCAACATCCAATCTTTTAAACACGTCCAGAGATGGAGACTCCACCACTTCCTTGGGCAGTCCATTTCAAAGTCTGATCACCCTTTCCATGAGGAAGTGCTTCCTAACGTCCAACCTAACCCTCCCCTAGGGCAGCTTCAGGCCCTGCCCTCTTGTCCTATCACTAGTTCTCTGGGAGAAGAGCCCGACCCCCATCTGTCTACAACTTCCCTTCAGGTAGTTATAGACAAAGTCCCCCCTTGAATCTCCTCCAGGATAAACAAGCCCAGCTCCCTCAGCCTCTCCTCATAAGACTTTCCTTCCAGTCCCTTCACCATCCTCACTGCTCTTCTCTGGACCTGCTCCAGCCTCTCAATCTCTTTCTTGAAGTGAGGGGCCCAGAACTGCCCCCAGTGCTTCAGGGGAGGTCTCAGCAATGCCTTAAGTTAGAAAACAAGCAGCCATAGAATCATAGAGTCATTAGGGATTGGAAGGCACCTCGAAAGATCATCTAGTCCAGTCCTAGATGGAACATTGAATATTGCAAGGAAAGCTCATTTATTTTCCCTTGACAGCTGATACAGGTGTGCAGGTGTTTCCTGGATGACTCCTCCAAACACATGTGCTTCCTCTCCATGGCACCTTTGTTCTGAAGAGCCAGTGTTTTCAGCAGAGTGATGATCCCTACAGTATTGCTTGTTGTCAGTTTATCCAAACAAAAGAAATTAACTGCTAACTACTCCACATCCAGGAAACAGCTTAGAGGGTGTATTTTAGATCCTTAGTGGGTTGGTGGTGCCCCATTTTCTCAGCCTATTTCTCTGGCCAAGGTAATTGCACCCTCAGCCTCTCTGCAGTCCACCAGTATGAAGAGAGCATGAATTTGTGAGATTCTGAAGCATTACATGAATATTGGTTCACTTGATTTGCAAAAGAGAAAGCGTATTTTGGTCCTACAAGACTTCAAGATAGCTTCATTCCCTAATAGCACTTATATTCTTCTCTGCACATAAAAATCGAGATGTAATTATGCTGCATATAATGTTTTCTTAAATATTTAATAAATAAATACTACTCAAGTGTAATAAAAGAATTATACTGGAATATAATAACATCTCAGGCACTGAGGGAATAAAAAGAAAGAAAAATGTCTCATAAAAAATGTAATCCTTGGGATATAACCTTGTTGCTTTCATTTTGGTATCATAGAGACACTGAATCCAGCCAGTGAGAGAGTTCTCAGTTCTAGTTATTGGGACTTGTTTGCATTAAATTAGCCCCAGCAGGGTTTTTCTTGTACTCCCTGTATAAAAAGGAAAGATATTAAATATTTCAATTACAATCATTGTGAAGTCTAATATAAATTAAAAAAAAATGAAAAAAATCCTCTTTTGTTTCAGGGGAGTTTCATGTTTGCTCTATTTAATACAGATTTCTCCTTTACCCCAGAAGACTGTATGAAGAAAACATTCATGCATACAATGTTGGGATGACATGCCAGCACTTGCACTGGGTAATTTACTTAGGGAAACACATAAACAAAACAACACCAAAGCTTTAAATGAAAGCTTGACTTTTATCTATGCTCCAGGTACTTAAGTGTTGTGATGGCCAAGCTGGAGTAACTATGAGGTATCTCTGAAGACAGGCTGAAGAAGAGAAGAGTCATCCCAGAGAAGAAAAAAGGTCTGGGGACACTTTATAGCAGCCTACCACTACCTGAGGGGGGCCTAGAGGACAGCTGATAGAGGGATGTTTGACGAGGGCATCCAGTGATAGCACAAGGGGAATGGTTTCAATCTAAAAGAGGTTAGATTTAGATGGATCTTAAGAAGAAATTCCTGACTGTGAGGGTGGTGACACACTGGAACAGTTGCCCAGGGAGGTTGTGGATGCCCCTTCCCTGGAAGTGTTCAAGGACAGGCTGGATGGACAGCCTGGTCTTGTGAGAGGTGTCCTTGCTTATGGCAGAGGGGTTGAAACTAGATGATCTCTAATGTCCCTTCCGTTCTGTGATTCTATGTTCTTGGGCATTTTAATGTTACCTCATTTAATTGTTTTTTGCAATTTTGCAAATTTTGCAAACTAGGTTTGTGGGGTTTTCTACTGAAGAAAAAAACTAAAAGATAATTTAAAGAATGATTCAAAGCCTGCTGAGTCAATAGAAAAGATTGCATTTTCCATTCATATTACCTCAAATTTTAAGGATATGGTTGTGTATACAATGTTTTTATTTTCTGTTAGTATTGTAATTATAAAAGTTTCAGAAAAAAAGAATAATCTATAATAATTGACAATATCCTGATTTTAAATATGTAGGCATAGACAGATAATCAGATTTTAATGTTTTTAGATAAACAGTGAAATACTACATTTCACAGTCATTGTCTGCAGGGCCAGATTATGCATTTCTAATTTAGATGCCTAAATTAATTGGTCATATTTTCAGATGCATCAAGTGTTTAGACAGTCTTATACATCACATTGCAAACTAGGACTATGCCATTTAACTGTTACAGAGCAGCCAGGTTTTTATTGAAATCTCCCAATAACCCCACTTTTTCTCAAAGCCATGTGAATGCTGCCATCTAGCCACACGGTGACAGAATAGCTGTACTCCCCTCTGCCAGAAACAAACGTTCTCCGAGACCAAGAGAGACCAAAAAAATCCCTTCTCATTCCTGTGAATTAAAAAAGTATAGGCACCATTTATTATTAAAATATCTGACATAAAATCCTGTCAGCAAACTGACAAGAACAACAAGGTTAAAATTACAGCATCTGATGGTGAGCAAGCCTCATTCTTTATGAGTGGCTTAATTTACAGATGCAGGATCTTCTGTTCCAAAACCGTGCCTTCAGCTGAATGGGCTAACAAAGGCAAAACCAGACATTTGAAGTCAGTTAAGTCCAGAGCCTCCTTCTAGTTTGACATTCATCTATCAAAGGTCAGGAGTTCTACAGAATGCTTTGTCTAACTATCCTTACTATTTTGTTTGATCCACAAACAGTTTGGAAACTGTTTCTATAGTTCCATAGTGAGTGGACACTCAGTATTCAGACTGTTCTGTTTCATTTATGCCATTGACCATATGGAGGTGTTTTCAAGCGTATAACATTGCATGCTCAAGATGATGATCCACCAAGCATCCTAGTCAACACTTCTTTGAGTAACTAAATGACTGAGAGGCTGATGGATTTGCCCTGAGACTAAGAGGACCATGGGTGTTCTCAGTACCTGGACTTGGGAACTAGAAAACCCAATTACCATAGCCTGTTTCCACTGTTAATCCAGATCATTATGTGCAGAGTTGCACAGAGGCAAACTGGTGTTTGGCATTACTCAGTGGATAGCTAGAATCATTCTGGCTGAGTTCCCACTCATGACTTTGAGGAGGTTGTACTTCAAAACAAATTGGATATGTGACTCATTCACCTTTCCTTCCCCATGTGGGGAAAGCCAATGCAATTATATGACAGCTACACCACCTAGTTAAACACAGTCTCATTTCTAGGTGCATTTCTGTTGGGAAAGCTATAGACTTCCCACATGAGAAAGACAAAACCTAATCTAGCACAAAGAGAGTGAGTGGATCTCCAATGAGAAAGGGAAACCTCCCTAAAGACTGACATACCTTAAACGTAAAAGGAGAGGAAATCTACATAAGCAGATGCCTTTCAGGTGCTATCTCATACTTCCTTACCAAACAAGACACAGAACATGACAAATATCTCTGTGCAGGACTAGGTCACAGAACTTCTAGTCCAAAACCCAGCCAATACCATTTGTTTTCTTGCTTCAAAGGAAGATGCAAGAAAACATGTTGTTAGTTACTGCCTCCCCCTTGTTCCTCAGCTCTGCAGATTCTCTGTCTTCAGCCATCTTAGTTTCTCTGTGTAGCTGGCTCCATCGATGAGGGTGGTGGTGTTGAGGCTGATCAGATGCACCGTCTCTGTTGGAGTACCCTTTTATCCCCTGCTGTGAGGGGTGTTTCCTTCAACTCCAGTGGGGACTCAATATTTTTGGGGACTTAGACAAAACAAAGAGGAGGTGAGTTCTTTACTGTAACTGTGGGAAGTGACAACACTTCATGTTCCACTGCATTAACATAATTCTGGAGATAGCACAGTAGTGATTCGGGGCTGCCTTGTTCTGTTCTCACCATAGAACTCATACTTCTTGTCCAGCTGCAGAGACCCAGCCTACACACTCTCTGGTTGTTCTGTTTGAGCCATTCCACTTGTAGCTACTTAGAATCTGACAGTTACCACTAGCCTGTTACCTCCAGAGCCAGGTATTTCCCAGGCAGTATTGTCTTCTGTCCACTTCTGTTACTTTCTGTACTGTTGAATTAATAAACTGAACTCCTAGGCAATTTGAGCTGTTTCTCACCTGCCTCTCTAGTTCTCAGGTTCCTCTCTCCATTGTAGCAGACTCTGCCATAGCCAATCTTCCAAGAGCACTTTGACCCTTTTCCATGGCCTTGAGTATCATGCTTGTAGCATCTCTGAGGCTATAGAATAGTCTGGATTTTCTGTGGGTACCCCTATCCAATGTAAAAATATGGCAGATAAGGGATTTTAAACAGACAAGCATTTAACGATCACACAAATGACTACGCACAGTGAAGGAGAAAACCTCGCAGAAGATGGCTGCAGCCTGGCAAATGGCCAAGTGCAATGCACAGATGATATCCGGACGTATATCTGTATTTTAGAATTGGTAGAGTCTCCTCTGTCCCAGGGCAATGCTGTTAACAGTCAGGTTTATTCCATCACCCTTTGGGAGTGGACATGCCTGATATCTTCTCAGGAGCCACTTACCCTTTCCAGATGGTTCAGGCTCATCTGCTGTCTAGGTTAAGGGCACTACCCCTGCCTGTAGGTCAAGTCTATCAACACCACACATACATGCTGAAGAGGTGTTCTTGCACCTTAACAGACTGCCAGTTCACTCCAAGGTCGGTCAGTAGCTGGAATAAATTTTAAAAGCTGCACTATTCCCTTTATCGGACAGCTGTCATTGCTGCTTCCTCACTTTGCTTGAGGATTGTTTATCTGCAAAATGATAATGGAGTTTGAAGGCAGGAAAAAGGTAATCATCACAGTAAGACCATCTACTCATCTGCCACAAATGGTTTTGCTATTGTTACAAGCTGGAGAATCATTATATATTCAGTTGGACCCACACAACAGTGATTTAATGTGCTTCCCTCAGGGTTTTGGGGGCTGCTCACTAAAAGTACTCTATCCACACAGTGGGATTCCCCTCTCATTTGTAACCAGCTAACACTTGTACTGTGTAAGTCAAGGCCATTTATTTGAATACTAGTAAGTGGGTTTGTTTGCTAACTTTTAGAGATCAGTTTGATATCCTGTCATGATTTTACTGCTTGAATTATGTTTCTGCAACGTGAATATATATACATGCTGACATCCTGAAATATGTAAGTATACAACTATGTACTATTTCTTGTCAGTAGGGAAAGGAGTGAAGTGAGAACTTGGAATCAGAGAATTCCTAGATAACTGTTGTTATATAAACTACAGTGTGCAATGAATTCCCAGAGATACTGCAGAGCTAAGTGAGGCTAAGAAACAAACCCATCCTTCCACGCTGTGCTGGACAGTGCTAGCACTACTTAAACATAGTGCTTACAATGGTGTCTTGCAGACTGATCTGCAGTTCCAAGTGTCTTAAAGGTTAACTCACAGTCTGCAAACACGTGACAGAACCTGAGAAAACAGGTTAATTATTGCTAACAGGGCTGGAACTCAAAGTTCTGGGAGAGCTAGCTCAGGTAAAGAATGATGCACCGTGGTTTTAAGCTAGAAAAGGGTAGATTTCAGCTGGACATTGGGAAAAAGTTCTTTAAGATGAGGGTAGTGGATCACTGGAACAATTTGCCTAGAGTGGTAGTGCAGGCCCTACCCCTGGAGACATTCAAGGTTAGGCTTGCTGGGGCTCTGAACAATCTGTTCCACTTAAGAGATGTCCCTGCTTGTTATAGAGGGTTTGGACTAGATGATCTTTGGAGATCCCTTCCAACCCTACACATTTTATCACTCTGTGATTCTACAGAAGGCACCTTGGATAGATTGAACATAGTTAGAAAATTTGTGTTTGAAAGTCAACCTGCAAAACACTGATAATTCAGCAGTACATAGAGTGACAGAAATGATCAGAAGAGAATTCCATGAAAATAGAGGTAACAGATTAGTGATAACAAAGCTGTTGTCTTGGGTGATTTACAGCTAAACACAGTCCTGCTAGGATAAATCAATCATACAACTGGTGCTGGCTAGCACAGAACACAAATCATTCACATGTGTTGATTCCAATGCTGAGATGCTGCTTCTACTGTTCAGATGGAAAATGAATTCACATGCTGATAGTGGATTCTATCTTGCCCCTTTGTGGCACCTGGACTGTTGGCCCCTTTATTAGCTAGCTACTCTGTGCTTCCAGAATTATTTGCCACACTGTGAGACTGCAGAAACCAGCAAAGGTGGTGATGTTCATTTCTTTTTGTCTTAGAGCCTAAGGGGAAAACTATGCTGCAGTTGTAAAAGAGAGACCACACAGAACAGGACCGCATTTCACAGGTCTGGGAGTGAATTTATATGCAATTAATATATTATTCTGAATTGCAAAAATTATACTGGTTTGGTTGTTGGGCTTTTTTTTTTTTTTTTAAATATAGAACCATAGAATTGCTTAGGTTGGAAGGGACCATTTTTGCTGTCCTGCTCTGGACCTGCTCCAAAAGGTTAATGTCCTTCTTGTGTTGAGGACTCCAGAGCCAGATGCAGTAGTCCAGGTGGGTCTCACCAGAGCAGAGGGGCAGAGTCACTTCTCTCCACCTGCTGGCCACACTTGCTTTGGTGCAGCCCTGGATACGGTTGGCTTTCTGGGCTGCTAGATTTCAGACAACTAGAACCACAGGCCGTTCTCCGCAGGGCTGCTCTCCATCACAGCATCTCTCAGCCTTTATTGATTCCGAGGATAACATGACATTCGAAACGTGTGACAGAAACAGGGAGATGTTTAAGCTTCAGACTGATCACTTTGAAGCTTTATTTTAACAATTCTATACTGATTTCAATCACCAAACTAGAAGCTTTGGTGGCTGGCGGGTGCCAGCCCGAACCCTGCTTTCAGGGACCAGGTGCTGCCTGCCCGGTCGCCACCTGTCACCCGACACGTCGAGGTAGGACAGGGGCCGCAGCAGACGCTGATGGATCGCCCTTTATTAACCACAGTCAAAGTGAGACAGCCCCCAGCGTAACGCTGCGCTCTGACCCCGCCCTGGCATAGGCGCTCGGTGGCGTCACGGCCGCGTGAGCGTCAGCCGGGCCGGTGGCGCAGCCGGGCCAGTGGCGCGGCCGGGCCGGGCCGGGGCGGAGGGAGCGGCGCTGCGCTGCGGGTCGGACCCTCCCGGCAGGACGCGGTGAGGGGCCGGCGGGCTTGTTCCCCTGGGCGGGCTGTGGCGGCGCAGAGCGGAGGCCGCGCTCGAGTCAGCGCAGGGCGGGAGGAATGGCGGGGAGGCAGGACAGGCCTGGCGGGGGATGGCGGGGTTCGTATCCACCGGCTGAGCACTGGGGCACCTCCGTGGAGCGGCCCCGGAGTCCGAGAACCTTCCCCCGGCCTGCGGCTCCGTGGTGGGGGCGGAGGTGTCGCGGTAGTGACGCAGGGCCTGGTGCCAGTTACGGGGGCAGCGGGGGAGGGCTGAGATTAGGACAAGATAAAGTAGTCGTGGTAATAAATTGTAGCGTCTCCTTACGGAAGTGAGAGGCTGTTTGTCAGAATAGCTCGGAAAACTGCACCTGGTAGGTTTGTTTGGCTTTTTGGTTGGGTTTTTTTTTTAGTAGATTCATATACCTGGCACTGGTGAGGCCAAGTACTGGGTTCGGCTGTGGACAAGAAAGACATCAAGGTGCTGGGGTGGGTTCAAAGAAGGGTGGACATGATGTTCCAGGAGATGGTTTAGGCCTTAAGGCTTGTGGGATAGATGCTCGGACTTGATGATCTTGAAGGTCTTTTCCAGACTTGATGATTCTATGATTCTAAGGTTGGTGAAGCATCTGCACCTTAGAAGGAACAGCTGAAGGAGCTAGGACTATTTAATTTTCAGAAAGGGATACTCAGGAGAGACCTTCCTGCTGTCTACAGTTATGTGAAAGGAGGTTTTAGAGAGCTGATTGTTGTTCTCTTTTCATGAGTAACAAGTGATAAGATGAAATGGCTTTAAGTTGTGCCACGACAAGTTTAGGTTAGGCAATAGGAAAAAACCTCTGCACTGGAAGGGTCATCAGTCACAAGAACAGGCTGTTGGAATTACCATGTCTGATGTATGTGGAGCTTAGGGACATGGTTTAGCATTGGGCTTGGTACAGTTAAGGGATGGAGTTGGTGATTTTAAAGGTCTTTTCCAAGCTAAACAATTCAGTGATTGTGTTGGATACTCTGGGCTTGAATTGTTTGCCAACAGATTTTTCCATATTCAAAGATTGGCTGCAGGCAGGCATACAGCTAATGAAAAGCCATTAAACAGCAGTCATATGTAACACTGAACGTGTTTATGTTTTTGTTGTTAAAATCTTTGATGTTGTTAAGATCTTTGGCCACAGAACAGTACCTACAGACCATGTCTTGGTACCCCAATGCTTTGGAAAATGTACAGCTGCAAGATGAAGGCAATGATCAGCCCTGCTGGCTGTTCACTTTCTTTCTTAGAGAAGCGTCAAATAGGTGCTGAAAGTCTAAAAGCTCTGAGTGACTCAGGAATGAATGAAAGCCACTTATTTGGGGGGAAAAAAAATTGACTGGAGACAGCAGTAGTATCGAGAGGAGGAAAGCTAGATTGCTGGCTGGGTGAACACAAGTGTTGGGATAATGGCCTGAGAAGGTGCTGTAGGTTGAAACGTCAGAGATGGGAGTTAACTGCAGTCCTCAGTAATTTGAGAGCAAGAATTGCCATGTTAGATCTCTGCCTTTCTGCTTTGTCTCATCTTTGATATTACCTAGACTTGTTTGTTTCCTAAATTGTTAACATTACTAATACTTTATTAACTTTAGTTTCCCTACAGATTAAGACTTAAAACAGTTCTGTCTGAATAGTAGTTCTGCATTCTCTTCATTCTACCAATGACTGGTAGAAAAACTGTTGTCATACAGGAGTTAGGAGATTAAGAGGTTTGTTTTGCTTTTAAACCCCTGACACTCTCCAGATTTCAAAAACAATGAGTCAGAAAGAGTGTCCTACCTCTGTCAGTCAGGATATTTAATCCTCTTAATAAGCTTTAGACTTCATGTTTACCCTCTGGCATCGAGAACCACCTCTGAGCTGTTGTTGTGGGGTTATATTTATTCACGTTACATTTAATTAAGTGGAGTGTGCTGTTTCAGAGGAAGCCACATAGCTGAGATGTTCATTTACAATATCAAATTGAACTCAAGTTGCCCTGTTGTACTGTAGCTTTCCTTGGTCAAGAAACTTAAAACCATAGGATATATCTGTGCTGATAAATGAAAAGGGGCCAAAGAATGATCTCAACCAGAACCACTGGATTGATCTGTAATTATCTCCACTGCCTGCTAGCTCTTTTCTTAACTTTGTTTTGGATCAGCTTTCTCTGAGACATGTTCCTCTAAATCTGATTTGGCACTAAGAAGTACAGATCTGCACCAGTCTGTACCAGCCATACAGGACCAAAGGTTGTTTTGCAGCGTGCTTGTATGTAGTAATAGAAACTTTGGCATTAATTCCAGCTTGAAACAGAGGAAGTAAGACACTATAGATTACAGATAAATATTATAACATGCAGTGCACTTAAATAGTATATTGAGATCATACACTGAAGTAATAGTGACTGAGGATCTTTCTTGCATCTGATCAGATTGCTATTTGAATGTTCTGTTTCAGTGAGTGTTTTTTCTTGAGTTCTGAGTGAGCAAACCAGTTGGCTTACTTCCTTTATAGCATCCAGTATTTTGTATTAATTTCAACGAGTTAATAAGAATTAGTTATTTTCAGCCACCCAGGCTGACTTTTAGTTATCGTCTGTTAAAATTGACTGTGATTTCCTTTCTCTGTATCTAAGCACTTTGCTACCCAAACTGTAGTAGTAAGTGGACTATAAGTATTCTGCAAACTTGGGATGTTTCAAACAATCAGATGAGTTGCCACACTCCTGCTCTCCTGAACTGCTGAGACAGCTTTTGTATCTCTGCCATGCACTAGTTCCACGTATGTATTGATCATGCTGACATCTCTGTTTTCTTACAGAGCTTTTCTAGTGTTAATAATACGGAGCTTTAACAAGAATAGTGATATTGTCACTGTGATGATTGTAGTGAATAGTAGCTTAATTCACTATTAAGTTGAAATGTAGCTATGGCTTCAGCATTTTACTTGATGCTGCCTCTTGCTATATAGTAATAACCACTATGGTGGTTATTAAGCAGTTGTTAATTAATCTGTATGTTATCTTACCCCTAATCTTCCCCCACAAAAACAAATAAAAAAATATGGTGCAAAGTCAACTTCTGCACTGCAATTATGTTTGCATAAATTACAGGATCACAGGATCACAGGATGTTAGGGGTTGGAAGGGACCCAAGAGATCATCAAGTCCAACCCCCCTGCCAGAGCAGGACAAAACTATCTAACACAGATCACAGAGGAACGCATCCAGGCGGGCCTTGAAAGTCCCCAGAGAAGGAGACTCCACGACCTCCCTGGGGAGTCTGTTCCAGTGCTCTGTGACCCTCACAGCAAAGAAGTTCCCCCTTGTGTTGAGGCGGAACCTCCTCTGCTGCAACTTACACCCATTGCTCCTTGTCCTATCACAGGGAGCAAGTGAAAAGAGCCTGTCCCCCCCCTCCTGGCCAGCCTTCAGGTACTTATAAACATTGATCAAATCTCCCCTAAGTCTTCTCTTCTCCAGACTAAAAAGCCCCAAGTCCCTCAGCCTCTCCTCATAAGCCATGCCCTCCTGTCCCCTAATCATCCTCGTAGCCCTCCGCTGGACCCTCTCCAGTAGATCCTTGTCCCTCTTAAACTGGGGGGCCCAAAACTGAACACAGTACTCAAGATGAGGCCTTACCAGGGCAGAGTAGAGGGGGAGAAGAACTTCCCTCATCTGCTGGACACACTCCTCCTAATACACCCCAGGATCCCATTGGCCTTCTTGGCCACCAGGGCACATTGCTGTGCCATGGTTAACCTGTTGTCCACCAGGACCCCCAGGTCCCTCTCCACAGGACTGCTTTCCAGTATATCACCTCCCAGCCTGTACTGGTGGAGTTTGTTATTCCTCCCCAGATGCAGGACTCTGCACTTGTTACAGCATTAGATTTACAGGCACTAAAATTGGCCAAACACTACATTTCGCTCATAAAGAATTAAGCTGTGATGTCTGCCTTTCTCAGTGTTCTAAACATTTTCTGTGTTTTGGAAACCTGCAATGATTTTAAAATCAGAGTTCTTTACTGATAAAGGATTTTCACCTTTATAGCCTTCTTACAAGGGAAAATGGATTTTTCATTATCAAATACAACTGCTTACATAGGTGATGTTCTTCAGGAGTCACTAGGTGTTTTGCTAGCAAAAAATTGGTCTGTGTGCACCATCTAAAATGGTTAATGACTAGATCATAAAATACATGACACAGATAGGTATAAGCTTTCATATAAGGACCCAACTATATTTGCAGACTTGATAGAGTTCCTTCCAATTACTTTCATTGTAATTGCATGCTGTCTGCTGACCAGAAGTGTGATTATAACTTAAATGTCCTTGGCAGTTATTAAATACACATTTCTATCCCAGTGCTGTTCTTCAGCTTAAATCAGACACTGAGTCTGTTGGCAGCAAGTGACTGCAGTCAACCAGAAAATTCTTTTCTGGCCCAAGATTTGGTTTTGTGCTGTGTGATGGGGAATAGACAGAGAGCCCAGTGGCTTGAGTCACTGCTCCATGTGGGCTGCCTTTTCAAGCTGTCCCTGTCACAGACCCAGTGATGTGTCCTGCACGAAGTCACCTATCTTGTCTTTTGCATGAAACTGGATTCTGTTGCACCATAAAGGTACAAATGTGTCTTAGATTACCTGTCACTTCTGTCGTGTGACTGGAGATGCATCTGTCATACAAGTGCTGTCTGCTTTTTGGTCATAAAGAATGTGTGAGTAGAGTGTAGCATTCATTCTTTCCCTTTAAAGTCTTCATGACCTGTACTACTTAAGTTTCTCTGGTTTTATTGGAGTAGAGGAAGGATATTTTCCTTATCTTTATATATATTTACTTTTACTTTATTAATAGACTAAACAAAGAGGACACATTAACTTAAATGTAGCTAGTATTTCAGGATGTTATTAGAACTTTGTATTTCAGTAGTTCTTATCTTCTTTCCTGATTTATTTCTTCCTTCTTTCCATCTGGACTATTTATACAGACTAATCCAGTCCCTGAGCATTTAGTTTAATGGCTTGGAAAACTAAACTTCAGTCTCTGTAGGGAAAAGTAGATGATTCATCAGAAAAATCAGTAACCTTCTGCACAGCCCTTTTTGTTCTGGTGCAGCTTTACTGAATTTTGGTCAGCGTTGTGTGATGTCTCACCAGGGCTGTGTACAGCAGCATTAACGCTTCTGCGTGGATAATGGAAGTATTTCAGTTGTGCACTTTGGATTTTATTTACCCCCATGTTTTTTTTAGCTTACTATTGTGATTTGCAGGTGTCTCTAGATTTTTCTCTTTCCTTCCATCTAATTTATAGCAAAGTCATTTGTTTTCTTGAAAATACATGATTTTTATGTACATGATCCCCGTTTCTACTGTCCATGATATTTACTCTCTTCTAGTGTAATAACTTGATTTTTCTGAATTGACAATAACTTCCAGCACTGCCACCAGAAACTTCACTGGAATTTTTTACGTTGTGTTGTAAACACTATTTTAGTCCAGGGATTAATTACACTTGATGCATTTGGCCAAGACTGAAGACCTGCATTCAGTTTATGCATGTTAGATTTCAAAGAAACCAACAGGATTCTTTTCTGCTCTTCAGTTGTTAAAATACAGGAGGCAGTTTGAAGAATGCATTCCAAAATAGACATAGAACCTGCAACCTTTTGTATGTGTTGATCCTTCAAGTTTTTGTCACCTGGGGTGCAAGGAAGGGAAGAATAATATTTCTCAATTCATAAACACTGTAGGGAAAATAAGTACTTACCTGGTTTTGCTTTGTAAAGCACAACCTTGACTGTACAAAGTAGTACTTTGTGGTTCTGTGTGTCAAGTTGAAGTTTATCAAGATTTGTTTAAATCTGTTGATTTGTAAGTTCAGCCTTTATTTAAGTAGACAAAATGTTAGTTGTGTTTTTAAAAATGTAGATACTAAAAAAACCCTACCATGAAAGGTAAAGTTAGATGTTTTATTTTTTTTTTACCCCACTACTCGTTTCTGATTTTAAAGCTTTTTAATACCAGACATGTCCATCTATGAATACTTACTAATTCTTATTACAATTCACAGTCATGGAAGAACTCGAGGAACCAGTTTTGCAAGAAGATGAAAATATTAAAGCTATCAATGAAGAGTACAGGAAAGCCTTTATTTTTATCAATAAAGGACTGAATACAGATGAACTTGGTCAGAAGGAAGAAGCAAGAAGTTATTATAAGCAAGGGCTTGACCACTTACTCCGAGGAGTTGGCATTCCATCACAGGGTCCTGCATGTGTAGGATCCCAGTGGGAGTCTGCCAGGCAAATGCAGCAGAAGATGAGGGAGACCCTCCAAAATGTTCAAGCCCGACTTGGCATTCTAGAGCAAAACACCCCATCTCTACAAGCAAGTCCTGCTGCAGTGGATACCCCTGCTGGGGTGCCCAAGTTATATCCATCCATTCCTTCCAAAGAAAAGCCAGAAAGACCCCCTGCCCCTAATTCCCTCTTTGTACCGAGTAAGCCACCAGCAGCAGATGGAAATGTTGCAACTGTGGGCCAAGGGCAAATTCCAGCTACAAGTCCATCCTCTGCAAAACCTCTCTGCCTGCCAAATGAAGCACCTCCTGCCTACACTCCTCAAGCTACCAATGGCCATTTCACTGTGTCTTATGGCACAGACTCTGGGGAGTTTTCTTCTGTAGGTGAGGACTACTACAGTAAGTGTACTCAGCCACCTCCCCTTCAGAACCTGGGAGTGGATGCAGATGAGCTGATCTTAATTCCCCAAGGAGTACAGATATTCTTTGTGACTCCTGAGGGGCAAGTTAGTGCTCCCTCATATCCTGGATATCTGCGCATTGTAAAGTTCTTGGATACAGACAGTGAAGCAGCTCAGAATCGTCCACCTGCATTTCTTCAGGTAAAGGGAAAATAATTTTCTCCCTTAATTAAATTTCAAGAACTGTCATAAAACTTTAAAGTGCAGTCTCCTTAAGTTCTTGCTCTTCTGAACCTAAATCTCTGCATGGTAATAGGGAGGATGTCATAGCTGTTGTAAAAATGGGTTTCTGCAGGTACATAAGTCTGTAACTTTTTCTGCAAAAATCACCTTTGTCTTCACAAGACTGTCAAGTGCTGATTGTTGCAGCAAATTCTGTTTTCTAAAGGAGTTGCCTTAACATGTCTTGTTGTAAAATTAACTTCCCTTTCCTGACTCAGATGTTTGATTCCCCTGTTGTAACACTCTGGTGTAAAACATGGTTGTGTGCTACACAGCACAACTAGTGATAAGGTATTGTAGGTAGGACAGCTGATGGTTTGGATTTTGAGGATCCATGTTAATGACAGACTGAGCACTACAAATGAAAAAGATGCATTATTGGGGCTTTTGGGTTTTTTTAGTCCGTGCTTGCTTCATCTGGGCATTTTCTGTAATGCTCTTTGTGTTGCTGGTCTGGCTTCTGACCTTGGCTCTCTCTGTTGGTGCAAAGCTTGATTGTCGGAAGCCTTCTGAGGAGGGCCTGTCTGGGGGTCTTGTGTCTGCTGGGTCGCATCCACATATGTTAGCAGTCTTCAACAGTCACCCAGCGACAGCCATATGTTCTCTTTGTCCTATCACACAAACTTGTCCTGTTACAGGTGCTGTCAGTACTGGCTTGTTGGGCAGTGCTTTCACCTATTCTGCACCTAGGTGTCAAACTAAGAGGCTGCAAGCCTGAATTACTGTATTAGACTGTCAAAACTAAACTTCTCTTTTTCCTTACTAGGCTGTATGGAAAAGCAAGTCTGTGGTGCTTATCTGTATGTTCTGCCTGTCTCTCTAAAAGAGTCCTTTAATTTCTTTATGTACTTATCTTTTCTAGGTTTGTGACTGGCTGTACCCTCTAATGTGTAACCAGTCTCCTGTTCTGTGCTGCAATACTGGGGTCTACATGTTCCCTGACACCATGTCCCAGATACCAGGGTCTTATGTGGGAGTAGTGCTGTCTTCAGAACTTCCAGCAGCTGACCGAGAACTGTTTGAGGATCTCTTAAAACAGATGTCTGACCTTCGAATCCAGGTAAACTTCTGGGCTGCCTGTTTTAAGCCAATAAGGAAAGGTGTAAATGATTGATGCCATTTCGTTAGTTAAGTAAAACTACAAGGTTCTGTCTTGCATGGTGAGCTCACCGGTGAGAAACAAATGAGGTAGCAAAGATTAAAGCAGCCTAGCAATGACACCGTAGGCCCTGTGGGATGGGAGGACAGAGATTTCAAAATACTAATTCCAAAGCGCAGGAAGGAATTTGAGACCATTTTGTGTATTTTTTCTGTTTTTCCACAAGCTAGGGTCCTATTTGCTCAAAACATAGAGCACAAAATTAACTTTTGTTCAGGAAAAAACACTTTTTTTTTCTCTGTGTGTGCACATTAATACTCTGTGTAGTTCTGATGATACTATTCTAGGTGATCCTGCTCTGGCAGGGGGATTGGACTAGATGATCTTTCAAGGTCCCTTTCAATCCCTAATGATTCTATGATTCTATGTGAAGTTGTTTCAGAGAAGGCCTGTGAAAATAGTGTATACCTCAAAAATCTACCTTCACAGGGGATCTCAGAACAGCTAAGTCTAGTGTGTTACTGCAGGAAGATTTTGACATAAGAAGCTCAGCCTAACAAAAGTAGAGTACGATACAGTGACGGGAAACAAGGTGAACAATGTTACTGTAAGTGCACTGGAGCACCATTTCAGGAAGGATGGTAATCAATACCTGAAAGCTCATAGCAGGGCTGAACAGAATCTGGTTGGATTGCCAGCATCTGAATGCAGTGATGATTGAAGGACCAGATTGCATCGTGCCATGTGAGCAGAGTTCTGTTACAGAATGAATCCTGTTCAGTTCAGCAGGGAATTACAATGGCACAAGAGGCTACTGTGTTTTACTTACTGTGGAAAAGTACTGCAGAATTATATTTCAGTGGAGGACTTGCTGGTAAAATTGTCATTTTTCCTGCGTAGTAGGAGTTTAGATTTAATATTTCATTAGTTGTTTTTTGTCCTAAAATTCCCTGTTTTTGTAATGTTCCCTGATACGATGTCACAGGTGCCAGGATCCCATGAGAGAGTAGGGTTATCTTCAGAGCTCCCAGCAGCTGAGAGAGTACATTTTGAAGATAAGTTTAAACAGATGTCTGGCCACAAAGTCCAGGTAAATTCCAGGACAGTGACTATGAAATTTCATAGCGAAGAATAATAAACCAAAGATAACTGGATTACATGTCAGAAGTACTGAGAATCCAGACTCAAGTGACAGCAGCAGCGTGTGCATTGTCCTGTAGGGGCTTTCTGTTTGCTTGTGCTTTGTTTGGGATTTTTTTGTTAAGAGCCACTACCACCACATTTTGCAGATCAGCAGATTTCTGGAGTTTCAAAAACTGATAGAGCAGGAAAATTGAAAGTCTGATGGCCATTACCTGTGTGTATTTTACATTGTACTCGTGAGGATCTAATTAACAACTGTAATGTAATTATAGCCTTGGGTCACCTGTCTTATTAGAAGAATGTATTAGAAGAAGTCTAGTCCTTAGAAGCCATCTTGACTGTTTTTCTATGTAGTGACCCAAACTATAGTGTAACTAAATTTTACCTGCAACATAGTGTAAGGTTTTTTCAATTGTGTTTTGGGGGTTTTTTCTTAATTAGATTGGGGGGTTTTTTTAGCTGTGGCTGTATATTAAGCCTGTTTCTCTGGCCCAGTCCCAAATTGTTTTGGTCCAATGCTAAAGATGTTTCCTGAAGATGAGATTTCACACTGCTGTCAAGCAGTAATTGATTATGTAGTCCGTGTCAGTGATACATGGGTGATTTTCTGGGTGTCATTCTCTGAAGTCTGAATCTACTCTTCTGTTAATGTGGGGTTTGTTTTGTTTTACTACACCAGCCATCTTCTGACATACCCTGCTTTTATTGCCAGTGACTATTTCAAGAGAATTTAAACATTCCATGTAATATCATATATTTCATATTATGTATTCTGTCCTGTCCTGTTCATAGGTTTCACCTATGCATGCTTTCAATTAGTCTTTTCTAGACTAAACAAAGAGGTTTTTTCTTTCTATCTCTCATTAGCTAGCAGTGTTTTCAATCACTGAAATGTTTTGATTTTTTTTTTTTACTTTTACATCAGAAATGTCCTGAATGTAGACTCTTAACAAAAAATCTAATTCCGTTATTTTTTGCTTTCTGTAGTTGAAGTTTAATTATATGTTGTCTGTAAACTGTGTAAAGTGATATGGCACTCTTAAAAAGACACTTAACCAGATGTGCTGGTGGTTGTTGTATGTGAACAATTAATGTCTACTCCAGAATGTGCTTGATGTGAAATCACACAGAACGTATCCAGCGAACTATAAAAGGAGAGCAGTATCATGTGTAGCTTGATGTGTTCCTTGTCCATGCCAGTCTGCCAAAGCATCAACAGCACAGAGCATGAATTCTCTCCTTCATGTTTGAATTCAAGAGAAAAGGATGAGTAACAACACAATCAGAACAGCTACATTCTTGTATTGCAGCTGGATTCTCTGACCAAAGACTGCAGTTCCCATACCAAATAAAAAGAGTTGACTTCCCTCTGACAAGACAAAAATGACAGATGGGCAAGTCTCTTGTCTGTCTTGCTAGTTAACTTGTACTGTGAGTTTTCCCTACTTAGTTACTTGACAAGCAAGTCTTTTTATTGTAACTGGATGAAGAAAGTGTACAGAAGATGTGGAACTGTCTGTTAAGCTCTTTTGAAAGCATAAGATTTCTGTGCAAAAGTAATTGAATCACAATTTCCCTTGGAGTTTCTGTACACTTTCCAAGGAATACACAGCGCTAGCGTTATTTGGTAACGGATCTGTGTGATCTGAAACATCTGAAAAACAAATCCTGACAATACGTTGTGAAGTAGATTCTTAGGTGTTTACTTTCATTTGTTAGCCTTCAGAAGCCTCTGGTGATGCAGTTAACTTGCCTCAGACTGTACATATCCAACCACAACCTGAAGGAACGGAAAATCGTAAAGAGTTGCCAGAATGGAGTGAGAAGGTTGCCCATGGAATCTTGTCAGGTACTGTTGTAATAAGAAGATTGAGTATAAACTTTTCTGAAACACATACACAGTTTTTCCACCGAGTTAGGTGTGTGGTGGTAGAAGTAATTGTTCACCACTTTCAGTGCGATCATCTAAATGATATTTGATCAGTTTTATATAAACAGTGTGAAATTTAAGTCCAGTGCCAACAGCCTTCTTCACCACAAGTGAGTTAGGCTCCTCATTTGCCTGTATGATAGGATATCACCTTAAGCCAATTTTACTCCTGTAAGAGCAGCTATATTACAGCAGACAGCTGTTGTGGTTTCTGCTGGTAAACTCTCAAACTAGAACATTTCCTCTGAGAATCTTTGGAACATAGTAATGACCACCAGCTGACAGTAATAGGTGTGATTCTGCTGGGAGGGCTGGAGGGTTGGATTGTTCATCTCAGTGTTAATAGCATTGAGATGTGCAGATCTATCATTTCCAACCCACCTGGGGCTTGGATGTCTATTAAAAAACTGAGTTAACATTTGGAGAATGGCTGAGTGTATTAAACTTTATTAAAGTGACTTTAAAAAACATGGATGATGTAGGATGAGAAATAACTGCAGGATGTCATGATAACCGGTTCAGGGAACAGTATAATTGCAGAGTGTGTAATCAGGAATGTTTCTTTAGTCAGGGTTGCAGAGGAGCAAAAGCTGTGGGAATCATAGCCTGTCAACTTGCATATCCTAAGGAAAACTATTTTTGCCTGAAGGTGCGTCTTGGGTAAGCTGGGGCCTAATAAAAGGAGCAGAATATACTGGTAAAGCTATCCACAGAGGAGCTTCTAAACTGCGAGAACACATTCAACCAGAAGAAAAACCTGTGCAAGTCAACCCTACTGTAGCAAAGGGACTGCATGTAGCAAAACAGGCTACTGGAGGAGCTGTGAAAGTCAGCCAATTCCTAGGTAAAAATTTCCATCTCTTAGAATATTATATTTTGCCTTAAATAATATTCTGTTAAGCAAGAGCTGGTTTCTCTAGTCAGTGAACTAAAGGAGGGACTGACATCATGAAATGCAGAGATCAGTAGTTTGTGCGTAGTTATCTGGCTGCAAGAGATGTGCTTTAGGACTAGTATTTGTTATGTGATGTTGAGGCATCTTTTTTTTCCCCATAAGAATAGTCTGTAGAGTTTGACATGCTTTTCTGATTTTACACAGCTCAGCTAAAATGGTGCCTTACCTTAAGTGGATAACCATGTGTTTTCAAAGGTCTGCTATCACTGATGACTAACATATTGTACCACTAGAGAGTATGTCTCTGCATGATTTTGAATTTGCACACCTGAAACAACTATGTTAGACTGTGTATAAAATTCCAGATAGAAGTGGCTTGGTGTTCAGATGTGCTTGGTAACCCCAGCAGTTCTCAGTAATTCCATTCAGTCACTTATTTTTATTAATGTTTAGTGGCTAACGATTCATCCAAATTTAAAAGAAATTGTGCTGGAAGTTGTAGAACTACTTTGAGGAGCTGGAATGACTGTTAAAAAAAAAAAAAAGTTCTCCAGAAGACATGTCAGGAAATAAATGGTTTGTTTCCTGACTGCAGTTTGGGGATAAGGAAGCAAAGAGCACAGCAGGTTCTTGAAATTTGAGTGTAAGGCTCATGTGTATTACAGTGCTTTTTAGCCATAAGACCAACCTTACGTGTTTCTTAGGGACTGGAGCTGTGCAGGATCTGAAAAATGAGGCTGTTTCTTTATCAGTCAGGTATTTAAGCATGGGTTAAAGTCTGTCTTTCAAATAAATGTTGCTTGTATTTAAATATACTTAAGAGTTCAGTAAAGCTTACATCCAGGTAGGAGTAAGAACTTTTAAAGAAAGTTGTTCTATGTTCTTACTAAATAACCTCCGTACCCTTGTTTTATGGTAGTTGAGGGAGTGTGTTCTATAGCAAGCTGTGTTGGAAAGGAGCTGGCTCCACATGTGAAGAAGCATGGCAGCAAATTAGTTCCAGAATCCCTTAAGAAAGATAAAGATGGCAAATCTACTTTTGATGGTGCTCTGGTGGTAGCAACAAGTGGAGTTCAAGGTAATAAAGATTCCTTGTAGGTTTTTTTTTTAATTGCATACTTTTCAGTGCTGTGAACTCAAATAAGCTGTTTGTTTTTTACAGGCTTTTCAACAGTGTGGCAAGGTTTAGAAAGTGCAGCAAAGTGCATTGCTAAGAGTGTTTCGACCGAGACTGTAAAAACTGTCAAACACAAGTAAGTTATGTTTGTATGGTTTCATCCTCTACAGTTTGTCAGTGTGTTTGAATACTGGCAAAAGAAAAAAGCTTGTTGAAAGGAGAGGAGATGCCTACCTGAAGGCTCTGCTTAGGCAAGCACATAATAGATGGGTAATTGGTGACAGCCAGCACAGCTTCACCAAGGGCAAGTCCTGCCTGAACAATTTGGTGGCCTTTGACAAAGGGGTCACAACCTTGGTGGACAAAGGCAGAGCAACAAATGTCATCTATCTGGACCTATGCAAAGCATTCAGCGCTGTCTCACATGACATTCTGATCTCTAAACTGTAACGATATGGATTTGATGGACAGACCACTCACTGGATAAGGAGCTGGCTGGATGGTTGCTGGGTTGTGATCAGTGGCTCAGTGTCCAAATGGAGAAGTGTGACAAATGCTGTTCCTCAAGGGTGGGTACTCAGACCAGCGCTATTTAACGTCTTTGTTGGCAACATGGACAGTGGAATTGAGTGCACCCTCAGTAAGTTTGCTTCACAGTTTGGTGAAGTCAGCACACTGGAGGGGAGGGAGGATGTCCAGAGGGACCTTGACAGGCTCAAGAAGTTCAACAAGGGCAACTGCAAGGTTCTGCACCTGAGTCAAGGCAATCCCATGCACAAAGACAGAATTGGAGGAGAAAAGATTGAGGACAGTCTTGAGGATAAGGTCTTGGGGGTGGTGGTAGACCAGAAGTTTAATAGGAGCCGAGCCATCAGTGTGTACTTGTAGCCCAGAAAGCCAACTGTGTCCTGAGCTGCACCAAAAGAAGTAGTGACAGTCGGTCAAGGGAAGTGATTCTCCCCCTCTACCCTGCACTTGTTTGACTACGTCCAGTTCTGGAGTCCTCAACATAAGAAGGACAGAGAGCTCTTGGAAGGTGATCACAGGACTGGAGCACCTCTCATATGAGGACAGGCTGAGCAAGTTGGGGTTGTTCAGCATGGAGAAGAGGAGGCTCTGAGGTGACCTTCTAGCAGCTTTTCAATATCTGAAGGGAGCCTGGAAGAAAGCTGGCATATGGCTTTTTACACTGGTGCATAGTGAGAGGAGAAGGGAAAAGGGTTACAAACTTGCCGAGGGGAGATTGAGTTTGGACATAAGGAACAAATTCTTTCCCATGAAGGTGGTGACACGCTGGAACAGGCTGCCCCATCCCTGGAAGTGTTGAAGGCCAGGTTGGCTGGGGCCAACCTGCTCTAGAGAAAGTATCCCTGCTTATGCAGGGGGGTTGGAACTAGGTGGTCTTTAAGGTCCCTTTCAACCCTGGCCATTCCCATTCTGTGAAATACCTACTTTGCTATTATTATGCAGCACTTGCTAAGCTACTAAGTGCACAGTAATGAGCATCTCCTATACGAGAAAAGATGCAATGAGTAGATGTTTGTGGTATTTTGGTTCTTTAGCCCTCTTCTAGGAGAATTGCAGCTTCAGGTGATGTTCCACATAGTGTTCAGATTTTTATTTTACTCTACAGTGTGATGTCATTATGAAAAATGTTACTGGTTTAAACCTCTCAGGTCTGATCCTGAAACTTAGTGAACTTAGTTAAATTTCAGAAAAATGGAAGAATGCCATCTATCAGCAGGTATGACTAAAGCAAGGAGGTACAAAAAAGAAAAGCAAATCTAAGGCATAAATAGCAGTAACAGTATAACCTCCACTCGCAAAATACAGATGTTGTTAGACAAAAAAGGATAGTAACATTTGGGATTAAGATGTTGTAGCTAAGATAACAGAAAGACCAAAGCTGAGCGTGTATACTGGAAAATGCTGTGGAGAATAAGGAAATAGAAAATTTTTATCCAAATAACTGTAAAATGTCTTGTACTCATTCCACATAAATTAATGTTAATGTTTTTGTTTTAGATATAAAAATAGGAATAATGGAGATCAGCAGTTAACCGCCACTCAGAGTGACAAAAAATAAGTAATGTTGCAGTTAATTAACAATTAAACATTTTAATATTTAAATTAATATTAAAAGTAAACTAAATATTTCATATAACAATTAAAATACTGAACAACTGAAAATATGGGATATGTGATCTTTAAAGCCTATCTATATAAGTGGATTAAAATACTACATAATATCTCTTTGGAAGTTGGTAACAGTGCTTTCTGCCACTCAAAATGTTCCAGTGAATAAGCTAAATTCCACCCACTTAAAGGAAACAAAGCTCAGAGAAATATTATCACAGTGTCTCTAAATCAGCTAAAAATGAATCATGACACTTTGTGATTGGAATTATAAAGAGATGCTCATCATACACGTGTTGATCAGAATTTGGGGAAATCTTAGCTTCAGAAATAATAAAGCAGGCAAACTGGGAAATTGGTTAACAGGCATTAAGAAATTGTTTGTCTAACTGTATTGGTTAAGCTACAGTCTCACTTTAAATGAGGTTGCCTGTTTTACTGATATTATATAAAACTGGCTTATGGTGTTCCTGATGTGAAAATAACAAGCTGTATTGACAAATTGACTGCACTTTTGCTGTGAGATTAATTCTGTGATCTGCAGCTCTGATGGTGATTCAAGGCTGTTGCTCTATCAAAAGGATTCAAAACATCAAAAAAAGCACCAATTCTTTATAATTGGTTCCATTGTTGGCTCCAGGCATTATACTGTAGTTGTTGCACTGATAATACAATAGATTTTTTCATAGTTCACTGTTCTATGCTTCCCTTTAGCCTTATTTTGAGGTCCACAAAGAATCTCTGGTCAAAAGAAGTACAAAGGCAGGGGGAAAAAGTAATTCCAGTAATTGCTGGGATTCTGCTACCAGAAATATTTCCCTTTGGCCTGGTTTGCCTGATGACAGTGTTCTCTGGCAAAATGTGTAGTTGCCCAGAGCAGTTGGATTTACTGCTCGCACTATACTCTTGTCCCCCTTCAGCACACTCACTGTGTACTTAACTTTCTTCATAGTTGAGTAATTGAGAGTGCTGACTGACCCCTTAAAGCATAAGGAAGCTGGACCCGCAGCCAAATTGAGAAACCAGAGCTTTTATCTCTTAGTAATTTTCATTATATTCTCAAGACAGCTTTGTTGAGACTTTAGGGGTTTTGTATGACTTCTACTTCTCCTCCCACCTCCTTCTCCTTTGCTGTTGTATTGATTTCAGGTTCCTTTAAGACATTGTAAGATGTTTTCACTGCACAGTACAGTATGTGCCCTCTCCTGCAGTGCTGCCACCCCTCATACAGACTGAGGTTTAGCAGCAGCAAGGGTCTAGCTGGCAGGACTTGCAAGAAGATCTAGAAGAATTTTACCTAAGAACTTCAGTAAAAAAGTGCTTGTGGGTTGTGCACAACGTTCCCCCACACTTCTTACTGTTCTGTAGATAAGCCTTGTGCTCTTCAAAACTGGAGAGGAAGGACTGGAAGGTTTTTTTGAGGAAAAAGGGCAGAATCATGTTGGTATCTTCAAAGATGAATCAATCTGACAGAGGAGCAGCCTTTACTCAAGTTTGATTTCTAACTTCATTCTTCAGACATTCAAACTGTGTGCTTATTACTTAATGCTTGAACTTCTGCTTTCAAGAGAATTCTAGTGATGGTTAAAATACTAAATATACCTATCTCCAAAACTGCTTTCTTTAAGGTATGGAGAGGATGCTGGCCATGCCACTGACAACGCTATGAATTCTGCAATCAACGTTGGCATGACAGCGCTTAACATTGACAATATTGGTATCAAAGCTGTTGTAAAGAGAACTGCCAAAGAAACTGGCCATGCAGTGCTGGATGAATATAAAGTATTGGATAATGAAAAGAAGGATAAAAAATGAAAACAGTGAAGTATCTCTCAAAGGCTTACATTACAGATGAAACTTCCTATTTAGAAGTAACTACATTGCTAATCTGCAGTTTAACACAAATCACTGTCCTTTTCAAGCAGCTGTTGCTTAATTTGACATGAAAATGAAGAAGCCAGGGCAGCATCTGTGGAAGGAGAAAAGGAAGGTTGTCTAAATGCCCTGTTCTGTTTTGAAACAGGGTTTTACACAACTGGATCAGGACTTTAGACAACTGGAAGGATTGGAGTTTGTGGTTAATAAACTTGCCTCTGTCAGCACTTTTCAAAAACACAATACAGAGTAATAACATAGAAACACTATTGTGGATATTTTTGTAATACTTTATATTTGTAAAGAATGTGGTGATACAGAACAAATAGGATTCCTAGTTCTGTGCTTAACCTGGAGAATAGTTTGACTGAAGCAGCCTTGTCTTATTTTTTATGCACTACTAGTACAAGCTAGTTGTTTGTTGTTTTGTAGAGGATTTTCCTTTTCAGTTACCAAACAGCTAAGCTTATCCAAAAGTTATGTTAGAAGAAATGAAAGATGAACCTCAGGTAACGAGATATTTATTCCCTTTAAAGCTCTTTTTTTCCATTCAGCATATAAGCAAACCAAAGACATCAAGCATTTCTTCTAAAGGAGGTATTTCCAACTCTAGAAAAATGTATTCTTCAGTTAACTCCATAAGGAATATACAAAGATTCTTTGAGATTTTTACGTAGAGAGAAGTATGGTTTTGCATAAAGTATTTTTCTGCACGAGCATTTTACAGGGGACACTAGGAACTTTGATACATTCTGTACCTTTCAGACAGTTCAGAAAGAGTCGGAGTATTTATCATGGCCTCCTAATGGAAGTCGTCATGTATTTGTTTCCACGAGTAGCTCTAACAGTCAGCATCTTTATTCCATTAAATTGATAGTTGCACAGGGTGTCTTCAAAGGGTGTGAAGAGGAGCCCTTCTAATGCAGAAATGCGTGTGATGTAGAATAGACTCTGCTGTGTAGGTTTTTCATCCCAATACTAGTGCAGTGTGAAATAACTTAGTACATAAAACCCTTGAGATGCTATTACACCTCTCCTTATTTAAGTTTGTTATTGAGTTCTCAGGCTGCTACTGTTGGCTGGACTTGCAAACAGACAACTAATTTACAGCTTATCTCCATTTCACATAAATGGAGAAAATAACTATAAATGGTTGTTAGCAAACTATTTGCATCAGACTGAGAAAAAGACAGTAAAACCTAATGCCTATTAGAATGGTAATAGATGCACATTTTGTGGTAGCTACTGTAGGGGTGTACTAGGGATGAGAAATGTGAAACAGGATCTAACCACTTGAAGTGTTACTTCAATTTATGGAAATAAAGGTTAAATTAACATTGGTTAATGTGTGCTTGGCCTTTTTATATGTGAAGCTGCTATGTGGTTCAGTTGAGTGGAAAGACTGCAATAGAAACAAGCTCATTACTTAGAGCTTAAACATTTCAAACTGAAAAGGGACATCGAAAGTACGAGACAGCAATTTACTACCACTACATTCTAAGGCTTCTAAAGACTTCACACTAGCAAAAGCGTTTTTGTTGTCAGGAGCTGTATTTACAGTAGGGCTGCATTTTTCTTTTCCCTCACCTTTTGGTCTTGCATAGAGCTCATGCCCTTTATAGTTTCATTTATAAACCATCAGAACAAGTTACATTAAATCAACAGGTAAGATCAGTGTTTGTCTTCAAGAGACCAAGTTGTAGGATACTGGGAGGTTAAAAGGATTTAAATGCTATTGGTGTCAGGCTAGTGGTGGTGTCTTGTTCAACTCAGTGTTGTCTTCATGTTCTCAGTCTTCCAAATTTGTTCCAAATTAAAGCTAATTTTTTTAAAAATAATGCCTATCCTGTTTTTTTTTTTTTTTAATGTGATACATCCATGATCTTCTGCATCGTTCCAAATTTCTGTGAGTTCTCACTGCTGAAAGTATGACACTGTTGAACCTACCCTGCTTGACTCCTGGGCAGCAGAGCCATAGTGTTTGTCCCACTTGCTCTACCATATACAACTGCTTTCACACTTACTACTGCCTTATCTCAGCTCTCCCTTTTGTACTGTACACACACTGAGCTCCCCAAGACTAGTTTTCTTACGGTTTTTCCATTCCCAGCTTGTTTCTCTTTTGACCACTGAGGACCTTTTGATTTTATGTCAGTCCTAGAAGCAGCTCTTTCCTGAGAGAAATGCTACCTGATTGCCTAATGCAATTTGTTTATTCAAAGTCTTTTCCTGAGAAGATTATATTTAATGATCTCTGAGTTTCAAATGCTGGCTGAGGTGCAAGTTGTTACTCAAATTACTGGTTTGGTATGAAATGTATTTTCAGTATCTCAAAAAGGTAGCACCCAGTAAATTCGGAAGGGAAAAATAAGCAGTAGAATTTAAATGCAGTTACAGTGCATCACTGTTTTAAATTTGTTTCTTGATTACAATATTTCAGACAATTTTGAGTTGAAAGCACACCTCAAGTGATAATTCACTGATTAGATGATGGCATCAGCTGTAACTTGAGACTGTTGAAAATCACCTTCTAGTGTAATGCATATCAGATGAATGAAATTAAAATGACTTTTTCTTCTTACAATCAAGCTTCTCACTTTCCGTGCTGCTGGATTAGTGACACTGCTCTTGCAGCATCAATAAGGTGTTAGGTTCACAGAATTCACAGAATTGTCCAGGTTGGAAAAGACTTACAAGATACAGTCCAACCTTAACCTGAGCAATACATCCAAATGATTTTTAAACACCAGTGTCACACATTACCACCTTTGGAGTAAGAGTCACAGAATTTTGACTTGGATGTCAGTGCTGATTTTACTATGTTAAAGTCACAGTAATACGTAGCCCTTGTTTTTTGAGAGCAGTGCCTCTGTTACTCAACAAGCTGTTGGGGTATTGCATCAGGCTTGCTACTCATGCAATGGAATTACTTCAACTGAGAAACTATACCCTTTGTTTTGACTTGGTGTACCAGTAAGGTGTTGAGGTGCACTGTGTAGGGGTGAACTTGTAAGGTAGGGTAGATGGTTGGACTCTGTGAGCCCAGGGGTCTTTTCCAATCAGAGTCATTCTGTGATTCTTTAAGGTTTAAATTACAGTCCACCTCTGTCCTGAGAAAACAAATAGTTCCTCTAGTTGATTGTTAGGTCCCATGAAATGGTGAGCTGATTTAAAAGCACAATAATCACCCCTGGATTCATCCTGGTCCTTGCAACAGCTCCAGTGCTTTTCAGAGCAGCATTGCTGCTCATTAACCAGCAGAAACTGCAAACATTTCACATATTTTTCCATAATTGATGTTTTCTAGGTTTCATGAGCTCTGCTGGCTTGTTGGAGGGTTACAGAAATGGGTGGAGAAGGCATCAAGGTGGGCCTGACCAATGTGGCACCTCTCTCGCAAGCACTAAGCTGTGAGATAATCCTCCCCATGGGGCTTTACAAAGCCATGAATCCAGCTGGAATTCCTTTTTTGAAAAATGCAGCACTGAGCATTTTAAAGCATGAATCCAAACCACTCTAAGAACATTAAAATATTAGTCAGGATACATTGATCAGTTGACTCCAGACAACTTGATCAGTGCTGGTTAGGGCTGCTTATGCCCTTCTGCGTGTCTCATGTTAGTTGGGGGCCTACAGGAAAGCTGCACAGGGACTTTCTATGAGAGACTCCAGTTGTAGGACATGGGAGAATGGGTTCCAATTAAAAAGGGACAGATTTAGATTAGATTTTAGGAATAAATTCCTGACTACGAGGGTAGTAAGGCACTGAAACAGGTTGCCCAGGGAGGTTGTGGATGCCCCCTTTGTGGAAGTGTTCAAGGCCAGGCTGGACGGGGCTCTGGTCAACCTGGCCTTGTGGGAGGTGTCCCTGCTCTTCGGTTGCGGTTGGGGGGGAACTAGATGATCTCTGACGTCCCTTCCAACCTAAGATATTCTATGGTTCTAGATACTTGCAAATTACTATTGACTTAAAGCCGAGCTACATTCCTTCCGAAATAAGTGCTTCAGGAAAAAAACCCCACAACTGCACCTAGCCGCCCTCCCGCAGCCGTCTCAAGCCGGGCCGCTTCCTGACGGAACCGCAGCACCACAGCAACGCCAGGCGACGCCGTGCGGGCGGGAGGCGGCGCCGAGCGGGAAGAGGGCGGCACTGTGTGGGAAGGCTGCGCCATGGGGGTCGAGCCCCGGCGCCTGGCGCTAGAGCTGGGGCGGGAGAAGCGGAAGACGTGAGTGCCCGGCGGGGACGGGGCCACGGCTTCTCCGGGAGCCGTGCTGAAGGGCCCGCTGTGCCGGCGCTCCGGCCTCCTCCCTGCGGCAAAATGGCCGCGGCGGCCTTGGGCGAGTGCTTGTGCTGACGGCTGTGGAGCAGGCTGGGGGGACCAGTATGTCCCGGAAGGTCCCAGGCACTGTCCAGCGGTGCTGGGAATGGGGTTGGGACTCGTGAGTGGGTGAAGCAAGGGGCACGGTGGGCTATAGGAACAGTTGCTGACCACCAGCTGACCATTGCCAGTCCTCAAGGCAGCCCTGGCAAAATCTGCAGACACCCCCCCGAAACACACACTCGTACCCTCGCAGGTTCTGCTGCTGAAGGCGATGAGGAATATTACTTTGGTTAGTTGGGGTCAGCTGTCCAGGCTGTGTTCCCTCACGGTTTGTGTCCCCACCACCTGCTCACTGGCAGTGCAGCATGCGGAGCAAGAAGAGGCCTTGATGTGTAACTGCTGCTCAACAGCTGCTACAGCTGCGCTGTGTTAGCATCACAGTTTCCATCACAAATCCAGAACAGCACTGTACAAGCTACGGTGAACAAAATAACTGGTATACTGGGATTGTAAAGCATGCCAGGCTAGGAGCAGAGAATACGTGACATGGGTGGATAGCTATGTGTGCAAAGAAGACAAATAGACAAAATACTGCCAGGTAGGTGCTCTGTAAACACACTTCTTTCCACAGTGTTGAATAAAACTGGGAAGCTGGATTTCACTGTACTCTGCTGTCTGTAAATATCTCTCAGTCCTTCAGGGACAGCATGGCATCTGTCCAGTGCAGCATGCAGAGGAGAGGTCTTCATGCTTCCAGTCAGTTCCCTTGCTTAAGCAGCAAATGCTTCAGTACTGTAATGATTATTGATGCTCATGCAGCGGTGGGATTCTAGGCTGGACTTCATTCTTTCCTAGTTTGGTCAGGAAGTTGCATGTTTTTCCTTGTGCTAAAGAATACGATTGGTTTTGGATGTGAATAAATTAACAGTTAGAAAATGTCAGAGGCTCCTGTGCTACCTTAAGTCAGACTCTTAATATTTACACTTCCACACCATTTTCAAACATTGTATTCCATACAGATTTTTTCCTTTGGACAATATTTCTGTGTCTAGGCTGCAGGTGCGCTTCAAACCAGTCCTGAAATAGTGTCCTTTATTAAATGTTTATTCACTAACAGAAAGGGGGCAAACAATACTAACAGAGTCAAAGTGGTTAGGCAGCTTCTGCGTTCAACATGGCACAAAAGGAGCTAGAAAAAACTTATGTGACTGCATAAACAAATGGCTCTTTACTAAGTCTCCTGAGCAATAGTGTGTCAGAGCAATAATCCATACATAAATTCCTTTGCCTGATACGTAGTTCTAATATGATAGGTATTCATGTAAAACCCAGTCATACTGGCTTTGTTTCACTGCTATGATATTTTTTTTTTAAATTAATGAAAACCTAGATTCCTCATGCACCTTATATGTTTGCCAGTATCCCAGAGACAACTCTTCAAGACTGGACCCCAAACCCAGCACACATTGTGAAGTGGTGACTTATTTTCTGATGAAATGAAGATATACATTTAATAAAAACCTTTATTTTGACAGCAGAAGAAGGAAAGACTTGCTGCTCCATGTAGATTCTCCACCTGTTTCCCATGTTTGTCCTGAATACATTGTACCGTTACTGCCGATATCTCAGAAGTTATTTATTCAATCAACTGTTGAAGACCAGGCTTGTTAGGCATCTACAGCCAGTGGCATATGTAGTCAGTGAGTACAGAAAGGCTCTTTGAAGGTGTGATTCATCTGACCTACTTTGGCTGTTGTGGCATGAGATGACTCACACCCCAGGAGGTGCCTGTTTCTCTCTATTGGGTGTGAAGCAAGCTGGGGATGACTGGCTTGCCCATAGATGTATGCATTCCTTCACAGCCCTCTCACCCTTGTCATCTTTTTACTGGCTAATTCAATTATTGTGCCATTCAGGCAGTTTGCTAACAGCCCACCTACCACTGTTGAAGAAAAGATTTTTGCTTCAAAGAGGAGATTGAGTCATCCATGTCTGTAAAGAGTCTGTTCCTGAAGCAACTACTGATTCTCAATGACAGTGGATGTATTACTGTGAAATCTTCCAAAGGCTTTAATGAAAGCTTGAATCTGTCTCTGAGCATTCGGTACAGGTTTTGATTGGGAAATGTCATGGCAAATACTTCTGAAGGAGGAAGAAGGCATGTAATACTGTGGTATACTTCTCAACAGGCAGGTCTTAAAGACATACATTTATGCATGGCAGCTACTTACTAATGTTGATGGTGGAGTGTATTAATTCACAGCTTGTGAGATTTCAGCTTCTGTGGCTTTCCTGGCAAGGAAAGCTGCAGCATTTTCCCAGCACACTGCTGACTGCCAGTGTCAGAAGGTCTGTAGCTTTCAATGCTGTACATGCTTTTCCCTGTGATGGCTTTTGCACTGCAGAGTATTATTGCTGCTTTGTTTGGTGGTTGTGAAGGCATCCGTGCTGAGGGAATCTGCCATGTTATAGAGCTGATTTGCTAGAATTGATTATTTGCCTTGAGCTTCATCTTGTGATGTTTTACTGCTTTTTCTCTCTCCACTGTAGAAAATGGCTTCAGGCAGCCTTTTGCCTGATACATCTACCAGATATCCAGATCTGGATAGTAAAACATGCAGGAAAATGCCTTTCATCCTAAGTGGCTGTCACTTGCAAGTAAAATAACACCTGTTCACTGTCTTGAAGAGAAACTTAGCAATTTTGGTCCTTTGTTCATTTCAATCTCAGCCTTCTTATCTGAATTGTGCTTTTCTCCTTCATGAAAGCTGTCTCATTATGTGTAGTATGCAAGTTGTTACGTTTCCCTGGTGATCTAAAATGAGCTTCCAGGATTTAAGGGCTTTTGTCTGTGATGACTATATGTTATCCATTGTCCTGGAGAAGACTCATGGGTCCTAATGATGTCTAGTTGTGTTTAACACCTGTGAAGTTGCAGGTAACGTTCTCTGTGAGTACAGACCGAGGTTCTGCTTGGGCAGGCAGCTATACATAGCTGCATTGAAGTGACAGTAAATGATACCTGGTGTGACCGTGACTTTCTATCACAATTAGAAATAACTCCAGAAATAGAAAATACTGAGATACCTTGAAAAGCTGAAGCATTTAGCAAGTCAGTGACAGTGTTTCATTTCTAAATCCTGTCTGTGTCAGGGCAGGGAGTTTAATTTACTGCATGTGCACTGTCTGAAGTAGAGAAGTTCCACTCTGGCTACTTTATGGGTGCTACTGGAATGTCAAATGCTAAATAATAATTAGATCTTTTTAAAAAAATCTGGGTTCAGTTGCCAAATGGAAATAAGACTTTCTGTCAGTGTAGCAGTTGCAGTCTGACACTCAACAATTTATCATTTCAGCACACATTTTCATCAGGACAAAATATAATTGAACGTTGGCTGGTGGTTTTGCTAAAGAAGCAGAAAAATAAGTAAGATTTAATATCAGAAATGTTGTGTATATTCTTGGGATGGTAACAGGAATTAAAAACTGAAGATGCTGGATATAAAGAACTCATTCTTCCTGTGTGATCCCTCTGCATCCATCTAAACACCTAGTTAGAATTTTTTGAAAAGGAGAACAATTTCATTTTGATTCAGCTCAGCTCTAGTTACAACTTTGACTGTGCCTAATTTTTGGTGTTATTTCCTTCCAAAAATCCCATTTTAGCTCTCACTGTCATCATAATTTCATCATTTCCAAGCACTGAGCGGTTGATAGAAATCTGCTTTACAGAAACTGTATCTATTTGTATTGGAATGAAACCAGCAATGGAGCAAGTTTTTCTTCTTCCTAGCCATCTGCCTGCATTCAGAATGGGAGCAAATGGGCAGCAGCAATCACATTTCCTTTGGTTCTCCTGGATCAAAGTGTTTTGAATCAAGTGTCTCCATCTCTGTTTTGCTGGGGCTTTCACCACACTCTTTATCTCCAGCAAGTTAGCGATACTTTCATGATTTCTTTGCATATGCCACTGCCCTCTCTAATTTAACAATGGTAGGGCAAAATGAACAATAGAGCAAGGAGGGACTGCAAGACCCAGCTACCCCATGCCTTTCAAGGCATCTGTCTCACTGTGCCTCAGTGTGTTTCCTGCAGTGAAAATTTACTTGAATTGCCTGAAATTGCTCTTTACATTTCTTCACTATGTTCTTCAATCCTTCTTATTCCAGGCACACTTCTTTTGCTTCTTCAGATCTGCTTGTTTGGTTCTGCTTCTGCACTTTTCAATTGAAATTACCTTGGAAAGGTATAGGAGATAAATGTTACCAAGTGAGTGTGAGCTTAATGGGTGCAGTGTTGATACCATTTCTCAGGAATCAGATCTGTCATCAGAGCTTTGATTCCTGATAGGCTAATGAATGATTTCTTGAAGTTTATGTGTCATTATGAACATGTTCGGAAAGAGAAAATCCATGTTGACCTGGAAACTCCCTTTAAAAATAAACCAAACAGTAGGACAGCACAATTATTTTCTGTCTAGCATAGTCTACTGAATTAGGCTAAGATTTAAGACATCTGCCCTCATACTGGTATTGTTAAGCATTTTCCAAGGGGCTTTATTTGCGGAATCCTGGTTTGTGTCTGAAATAGTGTAGCTAGTAGTAGGGAAGTGATTGACCCCCAGTAGTTGGCACTGGTGAGACTGCACCTCAACTACTGTGTTCTGGTTTGGGCCCCCCAATACAAAAAGGACACTGGAGTACTTGACCTTGTCCAAAGAAGGGCAGCTAAGCTCATGAAGGGTCTAATGCACAAGTCTTGTGAGGAGTGACTGAGGGAACTGTGTTTGTCCTAGAGAAAAGGAAGCTGAAGGGAAACCTTGTTGCTTTCTACAGCTCCCTGAAAGGAGATTGAAGCAAAGTGGGGATTGGTCTTTTATCCCAAGTAACAATAGGTCAAGAGGAAACGGCCTCAAGTTGCACCACGGGAGCTTTAAGTTCAATTTCAGGAAAAATTTCTTTGCAGAAAGGGTTTCCAAGCATTGGAACAGGGTGCCCAGAGAAGTGGTAGAATCACCAACCCCGGAGGTATTTTAAAAAGGTTCATATGTGGTGCTGAGGGACATGGTTTAGTGACGACCTGGCAGTGCTGTGCTAAGAGTTGGACTTGATGAATGTCAAGGTCTCTTCTAACCAAGAGGATTCTGTGAGTCTGTATTGTTCATTGTGGCACACTGCATACCCCTTACAAGGGTGAAAGTCATACAGCACACTGTCTGATGCATGTGAGTGGGCTGTGCTCTCATCAGCGTCCTCTCCTAGTTTTGCTTCTGGCCACACCTTCCAAGGCAGAAAAAGCCTGGTTCCATGGTTCTTCTCAGCTGTTTGGCTGCCTGACCAGTATAGAATCACTGAAGTATAATCAATGGGCAAATACATATTGTGTCACAGGATTAAGTTTAAGATACTGAAGGAAATGATGGTTTAACTCCCGTGTGTTTTTTTTGTTCCACTCACTTTAATCACTGCTTTTCTTTTCTCCTAATCATAATGCACGGTATGCTTTGATTAGGTTTGTTTTGGATACAGTTTAGAAAATGACTGTTAATCATTGAGCAGTAAACCAAAGTGAAGAATTCATTCAGAGTTTCAAATAGCACATCTCTCAGGCGTATTCTTGTTTTGAAAAACATATTCCTTGGGCATCATCTTATGTTAGATGAAAAATTAAGGTCAGTGTTTTCTCTGTGTTTAATTCTGATGATCTGCTAGGCAGTTATTAAATTTCAGGAAGTAGTGGGCTTGTTTTTATTTAAGTAAGTAATTTAATTCACAAACTAGAAATGCTTCTGTTTTTTCTATGGCATTTTAGTATCTTTAGATAAAAATACATTAAAAAAGCGTGGGCAGATGTTGTAATTACATAGAAAAGACCAACAGATACTTCATCTGAAAATATATTTGGTTTATTCTTTTTAATAGCAAGACTAAAGCAATTTATTGACTTCTCTAAATACTGCAGGCAAATGCTTGAAATTTCAATAACTGAACTGAGAAGCACTGTAACAGAACTGGAAAAAAGCCTAGTCAGTGTTCAAGATGATGGTAAGTGAATTACAGCAGAGAGTTGCTAATTGATTAAAAAACACAGCAAATGAATTGTTTTGGCTTGAGTTTTCCCTTTTCAAATGACTAATGTATGTGAGTGTGAAATTAAGGAATGCTGTATGCTGCCATGTTAGCTTTTTTAATTGATTATTTATTTTATTGTATTGATTGATTGATTGATTATTAATGGAGTTACGAGCAATATTGCCGGGCAGACAGTTGGACTCAATGATCCCAGGGGTCTTTTTCAACCAGAGTGATTCTGTGATTTTGATTCTGTGAGTATTAAATCATGCAGTTGGTTAATATTCTGGCCACAATAAAAATTCCCTTGATCTATGTTTTCAAGCTGCTGTGTGTGCGAAGATCCTCATTATGAGAATTACTAACTGAAGCCTTTCTCAGTCTCCAGACAAAAAGGTGTGAACAGTTTGAAGAAATGCTAACGTTTAGTCAGAATGACATGAAATAATCCGGGAAATAAATGAACCGCGTATTTGTTTTTTAAGGTAGTGAGTGGAAAACAAGATATGAGACACGAGTAGAATTGAACAAACAGCTGGAAAGGCAAATTAGTGCCCTCAGAGACAAGATGGAGCTTATTCATGGAAATCCAGCAGGTAGAAATGTGTATCCTTTACTGTTTTTCAGTAGAATTAGTGATTCTACATTGAAATGTTACCAATGAGTCAAATTTTCTGCTTATTTACAGATGCACTGTCCCTTGTTCACACCTTTGATCACATGCCTGTGGTGAGTACATTTAGTTGGTTAATTATTAATACTAGCATTTAGCTGGTTAATAATAAATCACAGTGGGATTGAAGAACTTGAATAGTCTTTGTTTTTTTCTTGATAAAAAGTAGCAGCAGCAGCCTGGTCTAACCAAAACAGTCAACCTTGCTTACTCTTGTATTGTTTCAGAGACTTAGTTTTACATAAATTTATAGAATAAAATAATTAAGCAGGAGCTATGTGAGAACTGAATGTCAGGAAGAGCCAGGCAGTGAAATTTTTAACTGAATGAAGGCTGTGTGATTGAACTTGCATTAAGGAATGTTAGATGAAATAGTTGGACTGGTTCTATGAATAAATGGAAAAATATTAAAGTTTGGATCACAAAATTGTGGTATAATTTAATGTTTGACCAGTCTCATGGTAAAAAAAGCATTTTCTTGTGATCAGATGGAATAGCCTGTGTTTCACTTGGTGCCTATTTCCTCTTGTCCTGTCAGTGGGCACCACTGAGAAGAGCCTGACTTGTCTTCCCTCCTTCCCATTGCCCATTTATACACATTTATAAAGTCCCTGTGGGCCTTCTCCAGGCTGAAAAGTCCCAGCACTCTTAGCCTCTCCTCATGTGTGTGTCACATGTTCCAGTCCCTTACCCATCTTCACAGCACCGTGCTGGACTTGCTCTAGCAAGTACAGGTACATATCTCTTTTGGACTGGGAAGTCTAGAACTGGATGCAGCAATTTGGATGTGTCTCACCAGTGCTAAGGAGAAGGGATGGATCACCTCCTTCAACTTGCTGGCAGTGTTCTTCCTAGTGGAGCCCATGGTGGCCATTGGTCTTTGCAGCAGGAGGGTGCTGCTGACTTACAGTCACCTTGCTGTCCAGCAAGACTCCAAGGTTCTGGAGTACAGAACTCTGCCAAGCTACTTCCCTGCTAGTCAACGGCCCACACATAGTGCTGCCTAATGTTGTTTCTTCCCAGGGGCAGGACTTTGCTCTTCTCTCTGTGGAACTGAACTTCATACAATTCCTCTCTATTTCACCAGCCTGTTGAGGCCCTTCTGAACAGCAGCACAGTCGTATCAGCTGTGATAACACAGATGAGTAGTTGCAGTATCATTTTGCATAATATAGTTGCAGGAGAATTCCCCACTGTACAGTCAAAACTTGCAACACGAAAGGAAGTATCTGATTTCATTTCAAATGTGTTATTCCTTGATATTCTCATATTTCATGGTCTGTATTTCAGCAAAGCAAAAGTGCTTTTCTGCAATCTTGAGGAGGAACTGGCAAAAAAAATCCCAGCAAAGATGTTGGCCACTTGGTCTTCTGAAGTAGTAAATGAAGTGAAAACAGTTTTAGATTCAGGACTGCTTTTTCCTTAGTCTGTCATCTGCTGAAATCCTTCATACCTTTTCTGTTTCTTATCCACTTTTAGAAATTGGGAAGGTGGGTAAAGCTGTGATAATGCCTTGTAGATTAAGCAGGACTAATGAATGTTATGAGGCCGGGCTCTAATGATTTTCATTCCAGTTCCTTGTGCGTACAGAGGTGTCTCCATCTGACTTTTTTGTCAGATTCTAAAGATTAATGAGAATTTACTAAGTCTAGAGGAGGCTGCATGCCCTATTAGTGGGAATGATTACCTGTTGTAAGCTCTGTGTGTATAATTAACTACTCTTTCTGATCTCAACCACTGCTTTCTGACACTAAACATTCTTGCCAGTTTTAGTACTGTGCTAAAGAGACCATGGTGTTTTGTAGGTTGGCAGGATATTATTTTTAAACAGTTAATTAAAAAAAGAATAAAATTCCATCCCATTTATTTCATGTCATTTATTTGAAAATACAACTGAGGACTATGTTTGAGGAAAAGCCTTGAAGACAGAACATGGATCTAGAAAACTTACAACAGAGTCTGCTTCAGACAGTGTTATTTCTGCCAACCTGTGAAGCACAGACTGATGTGTGTGCTTACAGTACCACAAGTGCTTATTTATATCCAGTTGCCAGTACTCTCAACCAATCCAGTTACACCCTGCCAAGCACTTGAAGACTCATTTCCAGTGAGATAATCTCTTTTCTCAGCAACTGGACTGCTCAGTTCTAATCTCTAATAAATACTGCCTTCCTCCTCACCTGAGCTGTGATTCTTGGAAGTTTGGTTGCTGTTCCCATAAAAGAAAGAATGACAACACAACAAAAAGACTTTTAATGCCAGAAGGAGCCTAGAGGACAGTTTGAAGAGTCCTAGACTTACTCAGTGATGCTTAGGGAAGTCTGAAGCCCATGTGCCATGCCGTAGCATTTTCTTCTGCAGTTTTAAGTCTTTCCTTCAGCCTTCCAGCTTAAGCTGGATATATTCTGTTTGCTAGCCAAAGGGAGGAAAAGAAGTGCTTAGAGATTTAATAAGATACTTCAATTTTCCTTGTTTTGATTTTCAAGAAATGGAAAGAAGTGAAGAAAATAGATGTTTTTTGTGGGCTTTCTGAAGCTATCACAGAAGTCAGTGTGTATTTGCAGATGCTCTTGGAGAATGCAATGCTGTTTTGTTGTTTGGTTTGTTGGGGTTTTGTTTCCCCCTCTTAAATTTTAGGAGTTAAAACAGTGGTAAAAAACCCCACAGATCATTTTGTGATATTAAAGCATATAAGTGTTTCCAAATCCTTTTAATATTTTGGGGACTTTTGCAGGGGAAAAGGGGAGAATATTTAGCTCCTCCACAGAAGAGAATAAAGAGCAGATGTGGTGAGTGGGTGTAGAAGAGTGAAGAGCTTTGCAGCCGCTCATCAATCTGCATTTGCTCAAAGTAAAAATGCTGAGAGAGGGGATATATAAAATTGTGTATGTTAAATCAAAAGTACACCATGATACTCAGTTTTCAACTTGAATATTAAACTCTGTGAAAAGACAGCAAAGTGATTCCTCCAGCAAGATGGTACCAGTGTTATAGTACAGCAACACTAGACAGTAGATTTTATTTTGAGCAACATATTTAGAAAGATGGAATGGTATTTGCAAGTCTTTTGAAGCTGTGTTCTCAAGGAAGTTAGAATTATGCAGTACGAGTTATTAGAAGGACAGCTAATAATTCTTACTTCTCTAAGCAGTTTCAACTGTATTTAACAGAGGAGATATTTCAAAGACACTGAAGAGATTTATCTCACTTAGCTGGTCATTTAAGGTCCTGCCATAGTCACCAGAAGGAGAAAAACACGTCTGTAGAGTAATTCATCCCATTTAGAGATTGGCAGCATAAAATATTTTCTTAATATCAAGCATTACAGGGAAAAATAAAAGAAGATTAGTCAGCAGGGACTCTGGCAGTCAGCAAGCTATAAAAACCTGAATGACACAAGTGCAAATTCCGGAGTGATGAACAAGGAAGCACAGAGGATTTTCTGTGTTGATAAATTGCAGTAATTGTTGCAGATGGCTTGCACTATTTTTGCTTTAGAACTAGAATCATACTGATGAATGATTAGTCGCTATTAAAAACACCCCTTTTTATTAAATATGACATTTAAATATGCAATTGTCATTCTGAGGTCCTGACTTGAGATAATCCTTTTTTCTGTTTCAAAATATCATATAGGTGTCACTTGACAGGGAGTGCAGAACCAGTACCTTGAACACAGACATTTTTACAGCCGGAGTGTGGAAAATCATTTTTGTGTGCTGAGGGCAGATTAAAAATAACCTAAACAGTGACAAGCACAAGGGAGCTCCAACAGTGAAAACTGTTTAGTAAGTCATTTCCTTTACGTCCCAATGAATAATACAAATGTCATACAGTATTTCACAAGTAATTACAGAAGGAATGGCTTCTCTTTAAAGTATAACATGATGTGAATTTTACTTGCCTCGCTGAAACGCGCTGCATTCGTTCCTCTGCATTTTCTCATTAAATGAATTTTGATGAAATACACGCTCTCTGCTAAGCGCAGTTGCCCATATAAGCAGAAAGAAAACTGTTCCTTTCTGTTTCACCATTTCTGCAAGAAAGAATCCCTAGACAGCGGCTTCAGTATGCAAATGCTGAAAACCATACTGCAAAATCAGTTCAGAGGAGCACACTCCTCTGATAGCATTGCCTTAGCAACGCTCTGGTTTACATTAGCGGAGCAACCAAGGTTTCTGTGATACATCACCATTTTCAGGAACATCCAGCACCGTAGGTGAGAAAATTCAGGTGCTAAGGGCCAAGATACTTGCTTTGCAAAGCTGCCTGTCTGAGCGCAGAGTGACCACAGAACTGAGACCTTCACACAAGCCCCTCAGGATGTTTGCTGTCAGTTGTGAACTGTAAGCAGAATGTGTCGCAGTGTGATGCTGGGGAAGGTGTTGGCAACATGACGAACGGGGAATCTTGGGTTTATGTGAACACGCAGCGAAGACTTTGTAGGTGTCGATAATTGCCTCTTGGGAACATCAGCACTTTATAAGAGCACAGGAAATGTTGACAGTTCTCCTTGCAAATCACTATTAAATGAACTCTATTGCTCTTGCTGGATAAAGTCACCAGTAGCTCTATGGAAAGAAAAAAATCTGGAATCCTATCTTTTGTGAAACCTGAAAGCATTTTGGAGAAAGTTCTGCAGTGTGGCCTGAGTATTCTAAGCTGTATCCTGCCTCTTCACAGACTCCCCCGTCCTACTTCTTTCATCTGACCTCAGACAAGTGTTTTGGATGCCTCCAAAAGACCTTTTGGATTTGCAGTGTTTCCATTCCTTGTCGTGTTGGCATTCATTGTTCCTCCTGGTGGCCTTGCACAAAGCAGTGGAGTGTTGTACTTGAATCACTTTGTGCTGTGCCCAGAGGCACAACAGACTTTTTATTGCAAAGAAAACAATCAGGCTAAGTCTTGCAGTCAAGTATGTCAAGTATATCATCTTCCAGAGAAAATGTGTAAGGAGGCGATCTCCGAAGACTGTCTCTGCCAGGAGAGACACCAAGTTAAATGTTTAAGTCAGCAGCAACCAACCTCTGTTAACCTGAACCACACAGATGGAGGTCTCTGTTTTAATTTCCTCCTCATCAAGTCAGCAGATGACCTCTGTGAGCAATGTTGTGGAGACTACTGACACATATCTGTAAGGCAGTGGTGTCCCACACCTGTTATATTGAAGAAGCCTAAACCTGGCAACAAGTCTGCAGGCTGGTTTCTTTACCCTGGCCGTTACCAGTGGCTGGCAGATGCAAACAGGACACTCCACCTTCCTCTCTCTGGTTTCCAGTACGAAGATGGTACCAACCACAAGGGGGCACTTCACCTACATCAAGTCCTGACGGGGTCTAGTGTGCGTATAGGTACATAGTGCGTGCGTGTTGCGTGGACAAATACCCTGTGCTAGACACGTTTTATATATAATTTTTACTTAATAGTACATAACTAGGGAGTTCATTGACATTAACCTGAAATCTAATTCCCTTACAGTAATACTGAAGATGTACTATTGCTTTTTGCTCTTGATGAGTTTAAAATGGTATGTTAAAAGATTCAGCCAAATCAGCTGAGGAGCATCAGCTCCTAGTGTTGGAGGAGAGTTTATTTTCTAAACAAAACCTCATTTGATTTAAAATGTCAAGTAGAACGGATTGCAAAGGCTTCTTGTAGCAGTGGGTTGTTTCTTTTCCACACGACTGATGGATATATTGCTTCTGTTCTAACCCATGGAGAAAAGTTAAAGAGGATTAAAGCTGAAGCAAATTTCCTTAAGAATCAATAGTCTGCTTGAGCTGGGCTCTGATGAAAGCAAGTTTGTGCTTCTTAATGTTGTGGATTTGTCACCTTGTCTGTTGTGAAATTATTGATAGGAGCATTCATCTCTGTTCCCCCTGAGAGCAAGGCAAGGAAAAATCCAGAATGAAAGCAACTTAAGTGGGTGGCCTTAAAATTCAGCTGCAGTGTTGCTCTGTACAGTTTCATTCTGTGGCCAGTGTTAAGCCAAATATGTAACTTCACTCAAATGAAAAGGAAATTGTGTGGAAACTAAAAAGAACTGGAGAATCCGTGTTCCCATTTTGAAACTCTGGGCTTGGTCACTGCTGGACACAACATTTAATGTGTCCTTTCTCATAATGAATCATGCTAAAGCATGCAGCATTCTGTTACATTAAGAATTTGTTTAAAATCTCTGTGTCTTTTAAGACATCTTGCTCAGGGTGGTTTGACATGGATGACTTACTGAAAACTAAGGAACTTAAACTTAGATTAAATCCCTTAGTCAGCTTATGTCTCCCTTTCAGGAACACATTGTCCAGCTATTCATGGCTTAGTAGAAGAATCTCTAGTAAATCTAACCTCAGAACTCTCCAAACATTTCAGAGTTCAATTAAACCAGAAAAGCTTTTTCAGAATTTATCTCACTAGTTCATCTGGAGTTTTGTGGGCAATTTCTCCTTCTGGGGGCGTGCCACATAACTGGGAGGATCCTTATGGTTCTCTTGAATTCCCACTGGTTCTTTCTTTGTATTGAGGCTATTCTGTACTCCATGAACTCGTCTACAAGGCTGGCTGTGTTACGGTCTGCTTTAAGCTCTGTGAGCTTTTGCTTTTGTTATCTTTTACTGTGTTAAGCGCTAAGCTGATCATACAACCATGAGCATCAAGAAGTGACTCTGTTTCAGTGAGGTTTCTTTCTGCTTGCTTCCCACAGAACCCAGGAAAGGCAAGTCAAGCCCTTTATTGATTTGTCTGAATTCATAAGCTGGTGTTTCTCACTTTTAGCTTTGTATTGTTGTGCAGCAGCTAAAGATTTCAGATCTCAGCTAGTTCTTCAGTTGAAAGTAGGGCTGGGAGGTAATTTGCAACCAGTCCTTGCTAAAGTGACACTCTAGAACCTCGCTGAAGTTTTGCCATTTAAAACTTTCTTTTGTCAGTGTTTGAAATTGTATTTTGTAACGTTTAGGGACCTGGAGACATCTTTGAGTTGAGTAGGGACATCTGTGTGAATAACATTCCCATCAGAATTTCAGTATTGCCATAGTGTATCATCAGTTAGGTGTGCAGACCCAGGAATAGTAGCTAGAGGGCTGAGGTGCCTGCTGGTGGAAAAGCAGTATTAACTGGTGTGGGATTCATAACTGAGTGCATAATAGAGGTAGAAAACCAAGAAGTTGGTAAGAAATTACCAATAATTGTGTCTGAAACCTTGCCTCCTTTCCAGAAGTAGGCATGACTTTTTTCACTGGTTCCTGGCATTTCTGACTTATTAATGGCCTTGGCTTCAAAAATTGTCTTGCCACTGGCTGAGTATGATGGGAACAAAACTCAAGCTACGAGATGTTATGAATTCAAGCTCTAGGGTGGCAGAGGACTGAAATGTAACTCAACTAATTTCTTTGTGGGCTAATTTTGAGGCTGTTAGACAAAAGAGGGTTTCTTCTTCATGTTATATGAGTAGAGCATACATCTTAGGTTGTGCCCTGTTATAGACATGGCCACTAGGAAGCTTTGGTTTGATACTCCATAAAGGCTTTCAGCAGCATATTAAGCAGCTTGATGAAGCTTATTCTTAAGGGCAACCACAATGGCAACAGACTAGGTGCCTGTCTAAGTTACATGACAAAACTAACGCATGGAATATGAGACATTTCATAGAATGGTTTATTAGCATTCTGATGTTAAATTCTGCCTGACATGCAGTTTAGACTCTATTCCTTTTCTGGTTTTGGGCTTCACTTCCCAATGTGTAAATTTGGAGTAATGTCTAGCTTTCTTATTTCACAGGAGTATTGTAACCATAGGTACATTGCAAATGATGAGGCACCCAGATAGTGTAGGGATGGTAACTGTATAGTCACATCATCAATCTATTTCCATCTGCTTGCTCATCAGAAGCAGTGTAGGGCTCTGTTTGCTTGCAGTTGGATATCATCCTTGCTCCAGAGCTGAGTGGATGCCCAGGCATCTGCACTGGACCAGCTGCACTGGCAGCAAAAAATAGTGCTTTTGAAAAGAGTAAATGAAAAAAAGGCTCTAAAAGTACTTCACTTTGTAGGTGAAAAAAAATCAAAGAAATTAGCTCAGTACCATCACCGAGGAGATAGCAAATTACTCTCTTGTGAGTAACAACTCCAACACCAAGTCTCGAGGTCTTACCTGACACTGATGGACAGTCTAGTGAGGAAATAAACAGTGTGTTGTGGATTTACATAGAACAAATCTGGAAACAGCACAAACTTCTGTATTTACTGTATTTAAGCTTACTGTGATGGTACAAAATGTATTGTAGGTGGTACAAAATATGCTGTGCAAAATATGCTGTCACATGCTTACAATTCCTAATGGGTAGTCAGGTCAAGAAGGCAAGAAGCCCAATTAATTTCCGAGCTTGATGATGCTTGAGGTCTTCTCTGTCTGTCTTCTTTCATACTGTAGGGACACTGGTGCTGTAATGAAATAGCACATGACCCTAGTGGAATTTAGCCAAGTCTTCTCTTTAATCTGCAGCTTACTTTTTCTCCCTGGATTGAACAACAGTGCTATGCTAACTGTAGGAGCCTTCTGTGTTAGCACAAAGATTTCATCTGCATCCGCTTTAATTAGGAAGAAACCAAAAACCCCAATTCTTTTCATGTCTCCAGCGTGTCTAACGGACTGAAGTTAGTAACAGTTCACTCATGTGCAAAACATTCTTTAAAGATACAGCTCTTCTGTATCTCTTCTGTTTTTCTGTACAGCGGGAGGGGTTAGTCTCTCTTGGCAACATGTTTTAGAAGTACCGTGCCTTTTGCTAAATCTGGACTTGAATCGAAGTTGTTTGTAGGGAAATCTCAGTAACAGCCAGAAGTGTTTCTGTGAAAAAAAATTGGGAGCAATTTTTTGGGACTAAGTAATTGGGAGTAAGTTATGTGTTGTGCAGAAAATTGTGAAAGGGCATAAAACATGCAATGATCTGTAGAAGTTAGAAAGGAGAGAACTGGAACTTTCAAACAGGCAGATGTAAGAGGCAGATGCATATGCTTGGTGGAGATCTGTTAGAAACCTTTGTTAGATCTAACACTTTACACATCCAGAAAATAGAACAGATTGGATGATGTCCAAAGTCAAAGGTATACTTTATTCGTGAAAGAGATGAAGATGCTCGTCTAAGAATAATATATTTAATGTGACAACAAATGGCCAATTTTCAAGCCATTTCTTGAGCAGACAAAAGAAGACTGTGCTAAGCTGGATGGATGCTGAAAAATGTGTCACCTGAACTGGTCAGACCAGAGTACTGAGAGACTGAAAGTACAGTTGTAACAGTAAAATGAAGGTCATAGAATCACAGAGTTGCTGAGGCTGGAAGGACTTCCAGAGCTTCTGTTGTCCATCCACCCTGCTCAAGGCCCAGGGTCATGTGCAGACATTTTTAAATGCTTCTAAGGAAGGACACTCCACAACCTCCCTGGACAACCTCTTCTAGTGCCAGGTCACTCTCACAGTAAAAAAATATTTTCTTATGTTCAAGGCAAACCTCCTGGGTTTCAGCTTGTGACCATTACCTTATGTACTGTCACAGGGCACTGCTGAAAACAGCCTGGTTCCATCCTCTTTGCAGCCTCTCTCCAAGTAGTTACATTTGTGATTTATTAATAAGATAACCCCTCACCCTTCTCTAGGCTGAATAAGAGTATTTGGGGCTGTTCCTCACCAGGTGCAGGACTTTGTATGTCCTCTTCAAACTCATGAGACTCCAGCCTGCTGAGGTTCCTCTGGATGGCAGCACAACCTCTCTTGATCTGCTAACCAACCCCATTCTGATCCAGCCCAGGATGCTGTTGGCCCTCTTGGCCACAAGAGCACATTCATCCAGGTCATCAATAAAGATGTTAAATAGACCCAATGTTGACCCCTTAAGTCTTAAATTAGGTTTGAGGTTGTTATTTTGCTATTTTTCAAACATTCATAAGCTCCTGGAGGAGCAGACCATGCATGGACACTGGCCTCATGGATCTGAAATCTGCATAATAAATAGGGAGGAAAAGACAGTAACCAAACCCTAAGGAAAACTCATGGTGCTGGATCTGCTTCAGTTGAGGGAAATGGGTAATCCATGCCTTAGAACTGGGTTGCGACATCACTGATCTGGTAGCAAGTGGCTTTAATAAAGCTGTGGGTGATAGTGTTGTGTGCCTTGGAGAAAAGGAAATCTTTCTCTTTTTAGTTTTAAATTAAATAGAGGACTTGCTGTGGAAAATAAAACTGAGATTCAGATTTATTAAAAGCGGCTCGTGGCAGGCAAACCTGTTGACATTCTGTGATGAGAGTATAGATTTGTTGTCACAATAAATATAGGAATCTGGTTTGCCGTGACCTCTGTTAAAGACACTGTGTCACTTGGAAAGTGACTGATTCATTTAGAGAAAATGAAAATTAGTAGAGTTGGCAAATGGAACATGAATGCAGTGGCTGCTGAAGGAGGCTGCTGGAAGAGTACAAGCAGAGCTTTTGCAGGACCAGATTTAGGATGAATCTTTGCATTTAATGCCTGCTTTGGATACACAAAATAGTGATAGATTATTATCTCTTTCTCTTGATACCAGTTATGTAATGTAATAGGGAACTGAATGCTGATTAGAAAAAGAATGACACTGAAGACTAGATCAATAAGAATGGTATTAGAATTTAATTGTGTAGACCAAAGGATTTAATTTTGTTGCTGGAGGAACAGGGTGTTCTGTTTGTTTCCCCCGTAACTGGAGAAACCAGAATGTGCTGAAAAGCCACTTTGTTAGCCATAAGACATCTCCATAATGGGATATTTTAAAACAAATTTGTTGATTCTACTACACATTTGCAATGAGGAAGTGTATGGGTTTCATTTGGTTTTTCTAAGGTTCGACATGATGATCTTTAAAGTCTCTTTCAACTAAAGAGATCCTGAGATTCTGTGATTTAGGAAATAGAAGACAAATTCTGTTATGGATTGAGAGCTGTTCACATGGACACAGCTGCAGAGGCAAGTTTGGGTATTGTATCTGATCCCTCTTTGACCATCAGCCATCATCATGCAGCTGTGAAAAAAGAAAATTCATTCCTAAGATGTCTCTATATGTAAGAGACACCACTAGCATTATGCAAGGCAGTGAGATGGCTTCTGGAGTGCTGGTGCTCTTGCATGTTCTGTTCCCCAGCCATACGGTTGAGCGCCAGTCTGGTATACAAAGGGATCACAATGATGATTAGATGAAAAGACAGCCTGCTGTGTGAAAGAAACACAGCTTTTAACATCTCAGCTTATTTATCCTGGTAAAATGAATGCTGCAAAAAGATGTTCCTGTCTTCTGGCTATGCAGACAGAAGGGGCAAACACCAGGGTGGAAGAACAGTTAGGTTAAAAATCTTTTCAATGCAAGAACAAGCAGTTATAAACTGACCTTGAGTAACCTAAGACAAGGAATTTGAAAAGCTATCTATCTAATATTACAGCCTCTCATAAGAATGTCTCTACTGGATGGAGTGGATGAATTCATTAAAGGGATTGTAAGAAACCATTTCTTGGGTTAGAAATGGATGAGAAGCTGCTTGGATGTGCATTCTACTTGCCCTACACATCAAGCAAAGAAATGACCGGTGCCACTAAACAAAACTAGGCTCTGCTGTTGTTCCTGTAGCTCATCTCAATTGTAGTCCAGGTAGATGACTTCATACCTAAGACTGTCTCCCCACATAATACTCCTTTCTAGCCAAGTTGTTAGGAGTTATCTCATGTGCCTTCTCAGCCAGTCCCTCAGCTCTCTTGGAAAGTGGTTTGAAAATGGATGTGCAGGACAGATACCTTCCTCCTACTGAAAACAAGCCTTTGTTTAGAGGTGAACTTTGCTTAGAAGTAAGGAGCAATTCTGGCCAGTCACCACAAGGTGACTTGGCTAATCTATCAAGGAACAGCAGTGTGGGAAACCACATCTGTATCATTTTAACACAGCGGAAATGTGCAGCAAATAACTGATAATTGTAGCATATGGTTATTTGCTTTTGTCTCTGCAGTGTGCCAACTGGAACCACATAATCAAAAAGTGCACAAGAAGAAAGTAGAACCATACATATTGTAATGCTCGAAGAGTAAGGACTATGGTGATGGTGTTTTTATGTGGAATGGATCTATTTGTAGAATAATGTTTTATTGACTATAACCACAGGCTTCCTTAAAGAGGATTCTTAAACAACTAGAAGAAGAGAAGAAAAGTCTCCAGAATCAGCTGAAAGACTATGAACTTAGACTGGAAAAAGAGGCAAAGGTTTGTAATCACTGTATGCCTCTAATCTATAAAAGTCATGAAGTAGTTTGATGAACAGTCAGTGTGGGTGGAACTCACAATGGAGTAGGTCAATCAAATATGTCACTGGAAAAAAGGCTCAGCTATGTAGTCGCTTCTTTCTTACATGATTCAGTGTTCAGAATACTTTCCTAATGGTGCCCGTGTCTCTTACTTTAACTGTAGGCTTACCACAAAGTCAACAGGGAGCGGCGCATGGTCCTCTCAGAGATCTCTCAGGTAAGAAAAAAAGCACCACTCAGTAACTTTTAAAAATTATGGTGCTTTCTTCATATAGCAACAGCATCTGTTAGGGTCATCAGGTCAAAGTCTTTTATCCCACGATTCATGAACCAAATCCATTGCAAAAGCCACTTTTTAAAAATGTTAAGAACTGGAAATGTAAAGTTTGCTACAGTATATTTAAAAAAAATACTTATTTTTTGCTTTTGTATCAATTGGATTTTCATTATTTGTAGGGACATTATGGCCTTCTCTCAGAGCTGAAGCAATTTTATGATATTTGCTTGCTCCTTTTAGTCACAAGACTAAAAGGTTGAAAAGAAAAGAGCAGTAGTAACCAAATTATTAGCAGTAGTGACACCCAACTTAATCATAGAATCATAGAATCATTAGGGATTGGAAGGGACTTCGAAAGATCATCTAGTCCAATCACCCTGCCATAGCAGGATCACCTAGACCACGTCACACAGAAACACATCCAGATGGGTTTTAAACATCTCCAGTGAAGGAGACAACCTCCCTGGGCAGCCTGTTCCAGTGCTCTGTCACCCTCACTGTGAAGAAGTTCTCTGTTAAATGCAACACAAAGAATAATAACTAGTTTTATTCAGTATATCCAGTAACTGAGACTTCCAGAGTATGCAGAGATTTCCATGGTGTGTTAACTGGGTTTTGTTAAGGAGTCCCTGTTCTTAATTAATTGTTTAGTCAGTCAGAAGTACAACTAAGTGACTGTAATGTGGTTTGTTTCTCATTCAGGTTTCTTAGAATGTTTCTAAGTTTCTTAGAAATCTACTGCTTCTGTATGGAAAAAGTGGAATTATAGTCAGTATGACCAACGATACACTGACTGAAATTGTGTCTTCTCTGATCAGCTTAATAAATAATGGTATTTGTGCCCAGCAAAGGATTTTGTCATGTGTTCAGTTCCCCAGATCAACAAGGCATCAGTATAATATGTGCTTGAAGTACTTTAGGGTAGTAAGACTGTAGTGGGTCAAAATTAGTTTGAAGTATTTTACTTTCTTAGCTGTGATTGTAGGATTTCACTTGTTTTGTAAAAGTTTGGCTGTTGCAGGCTTCAGCTACACTTAAAAATCTTGAAAGGGGAAAACCAGATGCTGATAGAGGCAAGGAAGAAAACCACATGCTGAGGTAAATTTCCTTTATACCTTCTCTGTTTTATAGTTTATTATTTTTTGCTAAGTATAGTGTTTTGAATATTGCAACCTTCTTCTCATGGTAAGTGTGACCATAATCCCCATGACCCATTGTATTAATCTTAACAGAATTTGTGATACTGCTTTTCAATCAATTCTATTTAATGCTAAGTCTGTTGCCATATTGAAAATACAAATATTTAAATAGCTTTTCTGAAATTTTACCTCTGATGTTCCTGGCTTTCTTGGTGCTTTTTAGCCAATAGAAATTGTAAAGCTTTCTGTGGGTGATCATTCAAGTGATTTTAGATGACAATAGTAAAGGCTTCATTGTTTACAGAATCACAGAATATTCCTGGTTGAAAAGAACCTCTCAGGTCCCCGAGTCCAACCATAAACACAACAACAACAACAACATCCAAAGCCCTGGTCAAGCACCAAATGCACTCAGCCAGATAAAACATAAAATAAACCTCCTATAATCTCTGCCACTAGAGCAGATCTTGAAGCTCTGTGTCTACACATTTCTTAAATACCTCCAGGGATGGTGACTCACCTGCCTCCCTGGGCAAGCTGTTCTAGTGCCTCATCGCTCTTTCAGTAAAGAATGTCTTCCCAGTATCTAACCTAAACCTCCCCTGCTGCAACATCAGACCACTTTTTCTGGTCCTATCATTATTCACTTGGAGGAAGAGGCCAACACCCACCTCTCTACAACCCCCTTTCAGGTGGTTGTAAAGGTCACTGAAGCCTCCTCTCAGCCTCCTCTTCTCCAAACTAAGTTCTCTACGCCTTTCCTCATATGACTTGCTCTCTAGACTCCTCATGAGCTTGGCAGCTCTCCTCTGGATGCATTCCAGCACCTCGATGTCCTTCTTGTAGTGAGGAGCCCAGAACTGAACACAGCACTCAAGGTGAGGCCTCACCAGTGCTGAATACAAGGGCATGATAACTTCCCTACTGCTGCTTGCCATGCTGTTACTGATACAAGCCAGGATCCTGCTGGCCTTCTTGGCCACCAGGGTACACTGCTGGCTCACATTACGCTGGCTGTCCACCAGCACCCCCAGGTCCTTTTCTGCTGGGCAGCTTTCCAGCCACTCTTTCCTAAGCCTGTAGCATTGCCTGGGCTTGTTGTGACCGAAATGCAGGACCAGGCACTTGGCCTTATTGTACCTCACACAGTTTGCCTTGGCCCATCAATCAAACCTGTCCACGTTGCTCTGTAGAGCCTTCCTCCCCCGGAGCAGACCAACACTCCCACACAATTTGGTGTTGTCTGCAGACTTAGTTGAGGGTGCAGTCAATGCCCATGTTCAGGTACTCAACAAAGATATTAAACAGGACTGGCCCCAAAACTGAGCCCTGAGGGACACGACTGGTGACTGCCCATCAATATAAGAAAAATATAGAAGGATATAAGAATATAAAGTACAAATAATATAGGTAGTCACATCAACAGTGTGTTGGACCCAGTGTCCAGCAGCTGTAAGTAGGTGCCTACAGAAGTGTCTAAGCAGAGAGATGTATTTGCTTTTGGAGTTCACTCAAATAATTTATATTTGGAGACTTCCTGAGCTATTATGATCTTGGTGTATTTAATATCTCACACTACAGGCTCCTCTGTGAACTCACTTACCTGCACTATTAAAACGAGCTTACGCAATACATATTGGGAACATCTGAAAATGTAATGAGGAGATTCCAGGCATGAAATTGGGTAGATATGTTTGCTTACCAGCTTCAGCCTTTCATTCTGTCTAAGCACAGAATCACAGGATTTCATAAATTGGAACAGAGGACCTTCATGCTCCAGGGAAGGATATTAGCAGAATATGAATTAGAATGAATATGAATAAGAATACACTTTATAATTGAAATTTCTCAATACTGAAAAAGCCCTGTATGGGTCTGAAGTAGCCCATATGTAGCCAGTGTGTTGGTTCTGGCCCCAGTGATGTTTAACATAGCTTACGTGGACAAGGTCAGGAAGCTGCAACTAGGACAACCTGGTGTCTCTGGTTGGCTGGGAGGTCTAATATCATCAGCCAGAGAATTTCTGAGGGCTAGCACAGATCTGTGATTGTATAGGGGTTTTGTTATAATCTATTTTAGTACAGAATTACTCAGCCTGAAATTATATGACAGTGCAGTTCTCTAATTTTCTTTATATCAAATGAAAGAAAATATAAAAGAAGGTGTCCTGTAATTGCTGGTCTCAGAAGTGCATATTGTAATAAAATAGCCCCTTTCAACCCATTTTTTCCTCTGAGGAATTTTTTTTTTTACTACTTTACACACAAGAAATAAATTGGTCATCTTTTCAATTGTTTTTTGCAGCAAAGGGCCCAGTCTGCAAAGCTTTGGCTTTTCAGGTCAAACTTTGGTCTTACTTGGTAAAATAAATGTGAATAAGAATGGGGATTTGGCATAGTCTGCACTTCACGGAAATACTGGCATGTCCGTAAGTGCTCCTTGATCATCACAGGGTTAACCCAGTCATTCTTACATTATTCTTTTTTAATTACATTTTGATTTGCAACCTGCAGGTTGTTTGTTCCAGTCGTCATTAATGAGAAATAATTTCATTCAAGCAACAGAAGTTGTGCATGATTGAAAGAAAACATGTTCTTGAGAATAATTTGAAAACTTTCTGCCCAGCCTTCATCTGACATCTGTTGGCCTTTCAGAAACTGCCTTCATTGCATTTCAAACTGTACCAAGAAATTAGAATCACAGAAAGGCCAGAGTTGGAAGGGACTTTAAAGATCATCTAGTCCCAACCCCCCTGCAGAGGCAGGAACATCTTCACTAAATCAGGTTACTCAGGGCACCATCCATCCTGGCCTTGAACAGTTCCAGGGAGAGGGTAGCCACAACTTCCTTGGGCAACACGTTCTAGCATCTCAGCACCCTCACAGAAAAGAATTTTTTCCTAACATCCAACCTAAATCTCCCCTCATCAAGTTTGTAACCATTTTCTCTTGTCCTCTCACTATGCACCCATGTAAAAAGCCCTCCCCCAGCTTTCTTGTAGCCCCCTTCAGATATTAAAAAGCTGCTATAAGGTCACCTTAGAGCCTCCTCTTCCCCAGGCTGAACAACCCCAACTTGCTGTGCCTGTTCTCATAGGAGAGGTTCACCAGTCCTGTGATCATTTCAGTTTATATTCAGCATTTCTTTTAACTCTACGAGAGGTATGGGAAACCCAACCTGTATATTAAAGCAACGAGACATTTTTGAGTAGTAATTGTGAGCAATAATTGTTGATGTGTTCCGTTTCCTGGTCATCCAAAGACAGAATCCAAGTTCAGTAGAGGTTCTTTTTGAGGCATTTTGCAAGACAAGAAGATAGGCTAGCTGACTGGAGTCTTGGTGACTCATCCTCTCTTGCAGTCAGAGCAGCCAACTTACTGTCATTATGAGAGCCCTTTCTATTATGCTGAGGCTTTTAAACTCTGTTTAGACACAGCATTTGCTGCAGCTACCTGGCATCTGCATTTGTAAGGCCAGTTTTGAGCTGAAATAGGTTTTGCCACCTGCAGAATTCCACACAGACACATGCTGTCTGCTTCGTCCAGCTTTGTAGTGGTCTATAGATGAATCAATTGATTTAGAGTAATCAATTGATTTGAATTTGAATAATTGATTATTGAGCAAATAGGGCCTTGGTTTCTAGTTTTCCCAGCTCTGAGTAGAATTAGGGGCAGTAGAAGTAGTCTCTGAGGGGGCAGCTCTCCCTTCAAGACCATGACTGCTTATAAGAGCTGGAAGAACATATATGTCAATCTCAGGAAGACTAGCAAGCCCCAGGGACAACTCTATGGGCCAGAAATGGGCCACTTTGCCCAGAAATGTGAGACTTGCACAGACCACACAGTCGTAACTCCTGCCACATAACAAAATACTTCTCTGGCTATCATCATGCATATGATGATGCAATGTTGTGATATATTTTTCTTCAGAATGTCTTTGTTTGAAATAGGCATTGACACCCAATTACATATTGAGTATGTAAAGTGCTGTCTGCCTAGAGGGGTAAGGAACAGGGAGACAAACAAAGGTACGTTGTGTAACAGTAGAGGTGCATGGTGCTTGGTCATGCTTGATCATTACCCCTCCAGTTTGTGGAATCACCATTCCCCACTGCTTGCACTTGGAATATAAGGATGGAAACAGCTCTGGGAGATTTCGTGTAGGTGGTCTATGTATCCATGATGTGTCCACCTCAGAAGGCTCCTGACAGCATTTCCTGTGTGAGATCACAGACTCAAGAGCATGGGTCTCCAGAGTGGAATACCTATAGAGAACTGTAACTACATCTCCATGAAGAGTTCTTCCATTTTCTCATGGGGGTTATGTAAATGATGAAAATGTCTTCTTAGCCAGTTAGTTTAGTATTCTGTTCATGTTCTTCAAGTGCCATCATTTAGGCAACAGGAAATAGTGAGGAATCATGAGATGAGGATTGAGTTTGTATGAAGAATAATTACTCTGCCAAACCATAAATACTGCGTTTTTTCCTGTCTCAGGTTCATTAATTCACAATAGTAATCAGTTATGCAAATATAAAAATCATGCAAATTTCTGGCAGTGAAAGCTGGCAGGGAATGTGACGCTGGATGACTAACTTCACCCGTTTTATTGCAGAGGGAGATACGGTGTTCCAGGAAACCCAAAGATGGCTAATCCTCAGAAAGGATTGATTAAAAAGACTGTAGGAGTGAAGCAGCTTCCAAAACTAAAGTACTGATTTCATATTAATGCCAAGAACTTCCAATGCTTTTAAAAAATTTTAATCCAACTGAAAGTTTCTGAATTGAAAATGAATGTATTTGTGCCTTATTATAATATGAAACCCAGACTGGCAGATCTTCTCATCAGCCTTAGTGTGTTCTCTGCCTGATGTAATTGTTCTCCTGGTCACTGTCTCTGCTCTGGTGATCTCTGACCCTCTCCATTCTGTTTCTCATCAATGATTGTGGGTGTCTGGGAACGGGAAGCCTTGGAGAGCATTTAATGGTCTTTATACACGGGCATGATCATTGAACTCTTTGACTGCACAGCAACCACTGAAAACAAACAAGCCTCTAACATTTTTTACCTCTCTATAAAGAAGGCAGCAGCAGCAGATTAAAGTAACCTGAAGTAAATTCTTGCCATCTAAAACAGTAAATCTTTAATAAAATTCCATCCAAGGGCATCCTTGTTCAGTAGAGGCAGCAAAGAGAGTCTCTCAAGTGGTCGGTAGAGCTGAACATACCTTTCCTTGTTAAAAAATCCAAGAGCGCAGTTCACAACCAGTCTGATTTTGTACATTTTTTTACCATGCAGTAGTCCCTTGATAGTATAAAGTAGCTTTGTAGTCCATCAGCTCTCTGTCTGTAGTGGAAAAGACAAAACATCTGATTCTAACTTCTCTCAAAGCTGGCTTACCACAGATACTGTACTGACCACCACTTTCCCTCTGTGTGGTTTAGAGGCCAAGCACCATTTCCAGCTACAGAAGGCTCTAGTAATGGGTAGAAATGAGAGTAGGATTGAGCCATTTTTACTGAGGATTCTTCAGAGCCTGTCTCATGAAGGGGTTGTTTGTTTCACACACATTGTGTTTTCCACTTGAACTCTCTGGTGAACCTTTGTATCCACAGTCTGGGTTCCTTAAAACTCAGCATGTGTTCTTCAGTGTGGCACGATCCGTGTGTTTTTAGGGTCCAAAATAGCATCAGTCTTTACAGTCCATCTCTTCAATGAAAGTGGAACTGCTTAGTGTCTCCACTCTTAACCATGCCGTAGTTGTTGTAGTCTCATTGCCTACAAATTAGTCATGAAACTTTGTCAGCAGTTTTGTAAGTGGCCACAGGAAACATGTTTTTGTAATGAATCTTCAAGCCTCTGGGTTATGCCTTAAAAGCTCTTGGCAGGGCAGATGTGATTGATTGGCTGTCCTTTATTATTTTTAAGAGCATCCCTAGCTCTTTGCAGTATCTAATGAAGCTTTTTGCCTCTCTTTAAGAGCAGTACTAATAGTTCCCTATTACTGGCAGCACTAAAGTGAGGCTGTAATTAAACTGATACAGGAAGATCAATGATGTCATTCTGAAATGCAGAGAGTATCGCACAGCACCTTCAGTATGGAAATGTAGTCTTTTTTTCTCTTCTGATAATATGAGAGTTATTACAGATACTTCTTACGTTACCATGATGCATGTGGATAAAGTCTTTCGTAAGCAGGGAGGTCTGCCTGGCCAGTTTCCCCTCACGGTCTCAGTTGAAGGCAGAGCACAGCTGATTAGTTTAGCACTCTTCTGTTCCTGTTTTCCACATGGAAACTTTCCAAACTTTGATTGTGCTGGCATTTGTCATTCTGGAGAAGTACAGGAGAAAATAAATCACCATAATGGTCTTATTGGCATAAGAGACAAGGGACAGCTGCAGTAATGAAGAATGTCTTGGGCTTGGATTCATGCAGCAGACGTTTCCTGCTGCCGTCCCTGAATCAAGCATTAGTCCATGCACCAAAGTCCAGGGCCCTGTGGCACCTCAAAATACCTGGAAACCTGACACAAATGTGGCTGAATGGCACTTATTCACAGCAGAAGACTTGGACACTTTCCTCACCAAGGACCGAAAAAGAGACTTTATTTTCCAAGGCCTAAGAAGATTATATATATATATATAAAATACATAAAAACTCTATATAATATATATAATATCTATATTTTTTATATATATAAT